>VOSG01000592.1:0-18364 GCA_009761265.1 Halicephalobus sp. NKZ332 | reverse complement strand
TTTTATTTTTACTCTTAATTGGTGATGAAATATGATTTTGAAAGTCGATTTTTCCAATTTATCCTCAATAATCCAGCCTATTAAAATATGTGGAAAATAATTTTTGCGTGATAATTTGTGTTTACATGAATAGATCCATAATGTCTCAACTCATTAAGATGATACACGAAAAGTAATTTTTGCGCGAAAATCATTACTACGAACCCTAGAAGAACTCGAGTTTCTCTTTCTTGACAAATTATACATTGTCCGGAGCTCGAACGAAACCGCTAATTTCATTTCTATTGTATTTTTGGAGTTCTAAAACTGGCACATCCCTCGGATGAAAGGAATCAGTTGACATGTAATTTGTTTTTCGCTGAATCTTGCATTTCTTTTTCGGTTTTAATAGATTTGTCGAAATCTGGCATAAACGTAGTCTTGTACTTTTCTGAAATATAAAAATTTCTTTCCTGTATTTTTGGATAAAAAGTCATTTGTTTTTTAAATATAATATTAATTTTTACATTCTTCGAAGCTAGTATCCAATGAATTTAGATTTCAAAAATGTATTATATAGATTGTCTTTTTAAAACATACTGTTACGTAAATAAGCAGTCTTTACTTTAAAATACGTGGAAAATATCGAAATAGAAAACTACAGTAGTATCGGGGAGCAAAGACTAAGTCCTTTTTTAGTTTTTCTAAGAAATGTTTTTGTTCGCAATGTTCTTAGATGATTAATCAGTAGAAATAAAAACTGATTCACCGACAAGAATGGAGAAAATTATTTATATTTTTCAGTCTTCGACCTCGGCAAAAGTTCTTTCTTGATTTTTACATTCTAACGAGACTCGATAGTTTAAGAAATACATGGATATCGTTTTGATTTTGCCCATTGTTTTTGACAATTCACAACTCTCAAAGACCTTACTGGTCCTCAGATTCCTTTGAATTCGAAAAAATATCAATCCCGACGACCTTCTAAGGTTTCTAAATAATTTTCTGCTTCCTTAACACAATTTTAAGCTACTTTTATAACACTCCTAACACTCCATATAAACCTTCGAACACCCCAGTGATCCTAATTACTCCCTAGTGATTTTCAATAACCTCAATATGATCCTTTAAGTATCTCTAATGATTCCCGATTCTCAATTACTTCCTAATGATCCATCAGAACCCTCAATTTCACAACAAATAAAAGAGTTTTTTTCCTTATTTGATTGCGTGCCGCTCCCGACTTCAGTTTGCTTTTCTCCTCCCTTTGGTCACTTGTATGTTCCCCTCCCCTTTCGTCACTTGTGTTCCCCGATCGGGTTGCATTCGGGTTCTCCCAACAAGGAAAGATCGTCGGCAAAAGTGGGTGCAGCTGCCGGATTTGCTGCATTTTTAGTTCACTCTTGCGTTCATTTTTTTCAGAGGTGATCGTCGGCGACCATTAAAGGATAAGCTTCGTTTTTATGTTTTTGAATGACCTGTCGTTTATGGGTCTAATGAATATAGTTGTGTTGACTTTTTTACTATACAAAATCAAAGCTTTTCGAAGACTTATATTCTACAGTATCTGGATAAAACCACAGTATGTTGTGAATAGTTGTCACTTTGTTGGAACTCAATAGAAAGTTCTAAAACTTTCGAGAGTAATGAATCGTTGGATTTCAGTTTTTATTTTCGATTGAGAAATTTTGGGAATTCGTGTCGAGGTATTTTTTAAGTTTCACACCTAAATTTCTTTTGTCATGATCATCGATAGTGTCTAATTTAATTTGAGCAAATTTCCCCATTATTTTGCTAAATGCATAACTTCAATCCAGTTTCCATCACTGTATTGCTGAAGTATCCTAGAAAATCAAACAAGTTCTCCGTGAAGTGGACCGAGATCAATATTCTTAACCTTCGTCTCCCGAAACCAATCGAAACTCCATTCTGGCATTTCCTGAAAGTACCTGGATTGCCTTTGTGGATTCATGAGCACGGAAACGGGCACTTTTCTGATTGAATGAGTGACTTTGAATGACCGAAATTTTGAGTGTCGACGGTCCGATCTATTTTCGATATGGAGATGTATCGTTTTGACACCTCTCTTTATGGCCGGGTTGAGGGAGGTCAAACGGTGGCAGTTAAGGTCGAATTTTATTTTGGCGAAATTAAAACTTTACAGAGTTTCCAAAAATTCGAAATTGCTCAAATTCAGCGTAAAATTCATGAATTTCGAAGTTTTATTTCATTTCGGTATCCATCAAGTTCGTTGTTTTTACTATACAAGGAATACTTTGTTTCGAGATTTAAAAACCAGAATTTCTGGGAGATTTCCTTCATATTAGAAATTAGATTTTGGATCTTATAGGTCACATGCATAGTCAGTTTTATTCCCAATCCTTGGCGTTCCGTTTCAATCCCAATATTACTTTAATCCTCAATGTTCTATCCTAATACCAATTTTAATCCGAGTCTTGGCATTTTGCTCCAATAGTAATTCGTTGTATTTTGAACAAAGCAGCCCTTTATATACTTTGAAGGAGTTGATTTTCGATATTTTTATCAAAAAATAATATTTATCCAAATTTTGAGAACCTAGATTTTTAATTATTTAAACAAAAGTAGTTTAGAAATCCCAAATTTAAATATTTCGTCGTTCACCAGAGAGTGTCAATTTTTATAAAGCATATGAAAGATAACTTTTAAATTGAAATTAAATTCCAAAAGTGGCATTTAAAAACACCTTCGAAAGTGTATATTTCGAAACGGAAGCGAAGAATTTATTTTATGCATCTCGCTCCCAGAAATTCGCGCCATATTCCGGGACCGCCAGCGGCACTCATATTTAGCGTGCCCTTAAGGCTTACTTTTCCAAAACATGTTCGAAAATTTTTTCATAGTTGCTTAGTCTTTGACGCCAGGACAGCTCCTGGCCATTTATAGTGCCCTGGAAAACAAATTTTCTTTTTCGGGAGATTTCGGAAAATCTGTGGTTGTTTTGAAATTATTTTATTTATTTTTTGAAAAATATGACTCATTTTTTAAAAATCTGTGAAAATTATTTTATTTATTTTTTTGGGAATAACTTATAAACATTGCCTTTTAAAGATAAAATTCTTTGGAATGTATTGAAAGTTACGAAACCCAACCACTTACAGTTAGAAATATCTATAAATGCCTTGCAAATGCATCCTGCAAAAATGGAAATATTTTATTTTGCCAGTAATATAATTACTTTTTGTTTGTATTTTATTAATTTTTTTTATTGAAATTCGACATTATTTCCGAACAAAAACATCTTCCACTCGAACAATTTTGCTATTTTTTGGACGGACTCCTCTTCGAACCCCATCAGGCCCTGAGGCTAATTCTGCTCATCCCATTCTCCCAAAATATGCTATTGTGGCCTCATCGAAGCAATTTTTTGAGCGTCTTGGATCTTGTAAAAGTCGTCAAAACTCCTTTTCCCTAAATGAAGGCACTCGTTCCGGAGCCACTCCCTCCGTCTGAATTCGTATCTGAATTTCCCTCAGTTCTTTTCTGAATTCGTTTCTGGGTTCATTCTTGAATTCTTTTGTGGGTTCATTTCTGAGTCCTTTATTGAGTTCAATTCTGAACTTATCTATGGATTTATGTCTGAGTTAGTTTCTGGAATTTTTGAATTCATTTCTGAATTTATTTTCCAAGTTCATTTCTGAATTCAATTACCCGTCTTTCTTCGTTCTGTTTTTGTCAATTTTGAGAACTGACAATTTAGTGGCCTTAAGGAATTTTTTTCCCGCTTAAAAATTAATCGATTTTTTATTTTTGGAACCTAAATTTAATTTTCTGAGATCAATATATGAAAGCGAGGATTCAGGAATTTGTGTTGAAATGATTCCGGAAGATTTTTTTTTTAATTTTTATGGTAGTATGATTTCGAAACCAAGATTAGAAGTAAAGATTTTTACTTTTAAATTTCACATTAATGGTTCCGAGAAAAACATCTGAAATTTCAGATTTGGAGATTTCTGGAAATTAGTGTCGCGAGAATTCTGCGAAAATACTCATCTTCAATTTTCATAATAGCATGATTTCAAAATAACTCTCAAAAATGAGGGGTTTTTAGCAAGTTCTAGATTTCCAGGAGTTTGTGTTGAAATAGTTCCGAAGGATTTCCAAATACTCTTCATTAATTTTTTTAAATATCAGACAAGATTTTCAAAATTGTCCTTATTTTTAGAATTTTTTTGATGCTAATTATATCTCGTCACGAAATCCCTAATCCATCATTTTTGCGAATTTCTTTTTGTCCATTCTTCTCAAGTATACATGGATTTCATTAGAAATTCACCAATGTCCATTTCTATGGACTCCCCTGACCCTTGCCCCAAAAGGAAAATTCGGGAAATTCTTGTAGGAAGGATTTCACGAAGGATAGAAGGGATTTTAGACAGGATGGAGGAAAGGATAATAGAGGAGGAATAAGTCCGAGGTCCAGCTGCCAACTTCAGACAATGCCAATTTTCGCGAATTTTTAGTTCTTTAGTCCAAGAAGAAAATCGGAAGCTTCTCGCTGAATTTAAACTACTAATTTGTTATTGTTTTTTTTTGTGAGCCATTATTGAGAATATTAATTTTTAAAAGTCGATATTTAAGTTCAACTACTCTTTTAAATATATTATTGTAGAAATACTTTACAGGATGCGTTCCGTGTAAAATAATTATCTTTATCTTTTTATGTCGAGATCTGATTTTATTTTTATATCGAGATCAAGTAGTCTTCTTTTTTTCATGGGAATTTAAAATTTTGATTTTTCAGCAGATTTTAAACGAAGCTCCAATTGTTCTAAACATGTACCAGAAATTCCTAATTACTTTATTTATCGCTACTCTAATCCAGAATGCAGTAACCCAAAATACCGAAGACGAATACAATGACGACATCTACGACCCGACTTCGAGAGATTTCACGGAACGTTGTAACGAACTTGCTCAATATGCAGGACCTAAGGCTTGCGACTCCTTCAACAAGTGCTGCAGCGAGGACTTTTCCCTGAACAAGCTCAACGGAGACCGATGTCAGAATCCAGATCCGAAGAACCACTGCAGTCTGGGAGCTGATGTGGGTTTTTCAAAATACTTTCAAATTTTAACATTCTGGAACTTGACGAAAGCCTTCGAACTTCATCAGGTCCTACAAAGTTATTGAGACGAAAATTCAAATCCCTTTCAAAATTCGTTTCGAAACTATTTCCAAAACATTGTTTTTGGTTTTTATAATTTTCTAGATTAAAGAGCTTCAGAACATTTTAGAAAAAGCTCATCAAAAGTGGGTGATTTTATTTTTGTTTTTAAGGGAACTGGCATCGGATACTCTCACTGCAAAGCCTTCAACTGCACGGCCGAGGTGACGACGACTACGACCACAACCAGAACTCCGGTTTCTGGATCTCCATCTTCCGGCATTATTTCAGGTAATTCTGGATTTCAAGATTTCTTATTTTATTGTATTTCAATCACTTTTATATTTTAAACTAGAATACTCCAGAATCCAAGAATTCTAGATACCTATGAGTCTATACATAGACAGTTTTTTTTAAAAATTTAAATTTTTGATTTTTATAGTGCAATTACCAAAAACAATTTCGAAATTCAATTCCCATGATAGCAATGCAACAGTTTATAATTTACATTTTTCGATTTCGATTATCACAAATTTGAAAGCTTTAGTTTTTGGAAAATTCCCCGGAGACTTTTTCGCAGAAAAAATTTCCTCAAGATGGACAATGGCCAAAAAAGATTTCCAAGATAAAAATTCCCTAATTCAAATCCCCTAAATCTTTACTGTTTTTAAATTTAGAAAGTCCTTTGAAAGCAAGCAATATCAAAAAAGTCAAACACTTTTTCGATTTTATTAAAGAAGAAAGAGTCGCTCGCGCATCTAATGCCGATTACGCAATCGACCAGGACATCTGCCACCAGCCTTAATTTTTAATTTCTGGAGTCGTTTTACTACAGGCTGGATTTCTGGCATGGGTTCTATAAAACATGACAGAGGGATGATATATATCGATTTGAGCAAATTTAAATTTTTCCCCTTAATTTGCCACATCAGTATAAAATATATATTGACAAATACTTTTTCTTCTACTTTTTGGAATTATTTCGCTGCGAACTGAGTTTCTAGCATATATCAAAAAATATAGAAGAAAACAAATATCCATTAGTTTAAATGTTTTAACTTGGTAATTTGATACAAAAATCCCGGAATTCTTGAAGTATTTGAGGAATATGACGCACATTGTTTAATTGTATTGATTTTCGAAATTTTAAATTTGATTACTTTTACCTTCGCAAAAAATCCTTAATGGAGACGGAATCTATTTCTGAGGAGGTTGAGTGGATTATCCGGACAGGTGCCTTTTTCGTCCTTCACACGCCCCGTTGACCCGAGACAGGTGTCACTAATCACCCTCATCCAGGGAATTGGAAAAACTATCCGAAATGACATGGAAATAACACAAATCCCTTGTAAGGGATGAAGTTTTATCAAATATAAATACTCATGAAATTAAAAATGAAAACCTTCACGAATTTCCAGAAATCCTGATTCAACGCATTTATCCTAGATGTTTTAGATCCTGGAAGATTCTAGTTTATAAAATTACAGTAATATATGAAAAAAATTTTCCGAGTTATTAATTTCTAATGTTTTAAATTTCAGCGGGATCGGTGCTTCTGGCAGTAGCGGTTCTCAGAATCTGAATTTCGGCGTTGTTATTTATCTCTAGCTTGCAATATTGAGTCTATTTACTTTCTACAAAACTTTCGGTAAGTTCCTAATTCTAATGTATCTGTACAACTTTAATTAGGCTTCTAATTTCGACATTTCTTTCTCGACATAAATTTCGAAAATTCTAATAGAAAAACTCGTAAACTTATTCATGACAGAGATATAAATTTTTATGATTTCATTTTCTGCTAAAGAAATTTGTATCGATATTAAATTTCAAGATTTTTGAGGGTTTCTAAACTTCTAACGTAATTTTGAAGAAGTTAACCTGATGAAACAGTTTTTTCGCACCGAGACACAGGTGAATTACGGTAATTAGAAATAACCACATCCCAAATTGTTTTTATCGGCTCGTATAAACTGCATTGGCGATTGCTTGAATCCTTTTTTTCACGGTGAAGTACTCCTTGGATTATTTTTTATTTTACGGAATATTGACTTCAATAGTCCATTTAACAGTTGAATTTCTACAATCCAAAGATCAATTTTTAAGTGACTGATTTTTTATATTAAATTGTTTCAACTTTAAAATTTCCATCAGTAAGCAGTTAATTGATCTTTTTTCTGTTATTAAGATAACCAGTTATATTTTTACCCGTACTTTTGATCTCCCGAGAAACTTGATTTTTAAACCATATCGATAGATATACAATTGTCTCCTCTAGCTAATTACCTTTAATATTTCTCTACTATCCATGAAATTTATATTCAATATTCCTGCCCATGCGCACAACAGTTAAAAGAATATTCACCAATCCTACTTACCAACATCGGTGAAATTTCCCCTCAGGACCACTTTAGATTTTTTCATCCTTTTTAATTTCGATTGATATTATTTTTATAATTGAGTTCTTCACATTCATGTTTTCAATATCAAATTGTCGGGAATTTAGTAGCTACTTCATTTGCGATTTTTTTTATAAATTTTAGAATTTTTTAATTGAATTTTCTCATTTTCGCCATCTGTCATTTTTGATGAAAAATTTGTGCCAAATTTAAATCCACTTTTACGGGAAAATTTAAACTAATTTTTGCAAAAAATTCAAGCCCTTTTTTAAGAAAGAAAAATCTAAATCAATTTTACGAAGATTGAACTCGAACTATTTTATGAGGACAAATTTTAAGTTATTTTATGAATACAGCATTTAAATCAAAATGTGTCTTCATAGAATGGTCCGAATTCTGCCCTCGTAAAATTGAACCATTTTCATGAAGACAAATTTCGTGACCACTAGGACGAAAATTACCAAAACAGTTGATTCAAGCTGCGTTTCCTTTTCGGATCGGGCCTCGTCCGGCAATTGGCCCGACAAATGACCGTTTTTCCAAGAAGGAAATTCATTAAGTGAAGCTTCTTTCGCGCAAAGAACATGTAATGACCGATTTTGACATCTTGAAAACAAGAACAGAGGGATTGAAGTGGGAAAATTATTTCCGAAAATGGAGTGAATTATTTTGTGGAAAAAATTTAACAATTTTTAGTCCTTGTATTTTGGTAGATTTACTGTTTTAATTTACAACCCATATCCCATACCCAGTTATGAAATACCCGAAGGTACAAGAATCTTTGTAGACTTTCAGGATTTTATGGAAATCTAGAAACCTTGGGGTCATTTTGCAACAATTTTGATCTTTAGTTCTTATAATAATGTGACTTATTATTTGTAAAATCCGACACTGACCAAAAATATTTTTCGTCGAGTATCTTCTATTTTGTGAAAACTCAAACAGTAGGGAACACGAGAACGATTCTAAAAGCAGCAACAATGTCCTTCTTTGTTGGTCTTGAGTCAAAAGTGGTCTGACACCGGGAAATATTGGCACGAGTTGGTGTGAAAACAGACAAATTTAAGAACCTCCAAGGGGATCAAGTTACGCATTCCGTCGGAAGAGGAATTTCAACAAGAAAGGAACTTTTCCTAGGAGGAAGTGGGGACTTTTCCTATAAGGGGCAAGGGTAACTTTTTCCGAGAAAGAGTAAAGGGATTGAGAGTGACTTCCATGGATGAGATAAAAGAATAATTAATGTAACAATCATTATTTTATTCATTTCAATCAATTAGAATAAAAATCTAGCAATTTAAAAGCTAACGAATTTCTATAGAAAATAAATATCAGTTGATTTTTAAAAAATCCTATACTAGACAGTGATATTAATCTTCATGAAAATCCTAATGACAAACTTTCAGATTCGTCTGATTTCAAGTTATTCTACCACGACAACAAAAACCCAGCTCTACGAAAATCACTGCCACTCGGAGGATCAGAGTCTCTCAACTATTCTTCTAATTGAACTCAATTTTGGAACAAAAACTCTTAATCCTGGTCACTTTTAAAACAAAAAGTCGAGATCAGTTCCAAAACAGCTATTTTCAACTGAGCAAATGATAATTTTTTTCAGTTAAAATTAAATCTAAAGAGATTCAATTACTCTGAAAACTAGACTATTGTGACTTCTTTATCTCCTGTGCTTTTTTGTTTTATTTTTCTAATCTTAAATTTTACTTTTGAAATTTACTACTTTGTATTTGTGAACGACCAGTCTTATTTGTCGACCAAAAATGAATTTATAATTTTCAGGAAAATTTTGCTTCAATTTTTATCTTCGATTTCATTGTTTTGAATCTTTGTAGATTTGACATTATGGAATAAAATAATTAAATTAGTAGCGTTTTTACACATGGATTTATCTTCTTTAAATACCATAAATAACGAAAATAAATTTTTCTTATTTTTGAAGTTATTAATTTTATTATCTTTATTTGAGATCAATTTTTTTACAGTTAAAATTCTTCATGAAATCACTTGATGTGTGATCGTAAATGCAATTTAATATTTTATTAAAATTGTAAAAAATTGATCGAAAATTGTTGATAACAATAATTTATAGTATTTACAGTTTTATCTAATAAATACTCAATTTTTGTAAAATTTTTATGACTTTTGAAATTATTAACTATGGAAATAGTGTTAATTTTTTTCATCACGTCGTACTTTCAATGAAACAGTTTAGAGCAATAAAAAGCAATTCCAGAGATGCTGATGAATTTCTTGACGAAATTTAGGTTTAATGTTCTCTATAAATAAATTTTTAATTCCCAGAAAGAGCAACTTTCTAAAATAACTTAGTTGTATGATTAAACTACTGTATTTTATTTTTATATTGTAGCCAATTTGCTTTATCTTTAAATTTACTATCATACTTAGTTTGCTCATCTTTGCGACAAAAATAGTTGCAGGAATTGTAACAGTACTCTGATAGCCCCACTGAAAAAGAGGCAACTTTTTTTGCAGATAGTTGGCTTTTCTAAAGATCCATGCATTTTCAACAACTTCTCGAAGGACATTGACTATTGCCGATGGCATTCCTGGATAGTTGTCTTCTGAATGCATTTTTGAAAAGAAGGATCTTCTTTTTTCAAAGTTGATTTTTGTTTCTTCAAATATTTACTTTTTAAAAACATTCCCACCATGTCTCTTAAAGCGACTTTATTGTTGATTACAGCATTCGCTGTCACTGTAAAATCAGGTGAATTTCTTAGCTTTAAATGTTCAAATTATTTTTTAAAACCCTTTATTTTGTAGATACTGACCCCTGTAAAGAATCCATGGACCCAGGACCCTGTCAGTACTATCAGCTAAAATGGTTCTGGGACTCGAAACAAGAAAGATGTACCGAGTTCCATTACGGCGGATGTCTGGGGAACAAGAACAGATTCAACACGAAACAGGAGTGCGTGAAGCAATGCATTTTCAAGGAACACAATCCCGCAGCGATTCCGGATCTTTGTCTTCTCGATGCTGATCCGGGACACTGTACGGACGACAGGAACGGGCAATGGTGGTATTTTTTCAACTCTGTCACCGGCGTTTGCGAACAATTTTTTTATCACGGCTGTGGAGGAAATCACAACAAATTCTACTCTTTGTATCAGTGTAGGAAGGTCTGTGGAGAAAGACTGTCTCCTCAAATCGGTAAGTATCCTCTACAATACTGTAGGCTGAGGAAACAGGCTTTGGCCTGGATCACGAAGCTAAACCAATTAGCACCGCTCAGAGATAAGGCGCGATCATCGGACGTTGAATCAGTCCGCTCTCTATCCTAAATGCTCGTACTCTAGTAAAGTTAGATGTAGTATGTGTGGATATAGTAAAGGTCTACAATCTCCACGCTCATTCAGAGGTATACTAGTCACCACCTCTAAGCCAACGACCCATTTAAGGGCATAACATCACATTTTTACAATGCCAGGAAATCTAATCGGATCACTTTAATTTGTCTAGACTAACAATAGGGATGAAATAGACACGGATTATGAGATACGATCGAGTAGAATCATCCATTAGATGTACTCGATTATTTGTGTTATTCTGCATTTTCAATTTGATTCGAGTATAGCTTTCGTTCCTCAGTACATTTATTCTATCGTATTTTTTTCAGACAATTTCGAAATTTAAGTCCTTAGACTCATCTATGGGTAATATGCAAACCAATATTTTATCTCAGTTTTTTAAAATTAAAAAATCCAAATTTGTGGACTCTGCCTATAAGTCAGTATAGTAATGAAAAATTCATATTAGCTTCTGAAATATTTCCAAATGCATTCCACAATAAACACTTCCAGGAACTAATAAAAACTTTAATAAACCTCATCTGTCAATTCTGTACTCTAAAGTCCTAGTTCCTAATCACAACTTTTGACCCCTTGATAGTTATTCCTTGACTCTCTTTTTTCAGCTTGTGATCGCTGTGACATTCGGACATCTGTCTGCAAACAAATCTCGAAATACAACTACACTTGTGAATGCCGCAGGGGATTCCAAAAGAACATCCACAACGAATGCGAGGACATTGATGAATGTCGTCAAGGACTGTCTGAATGTGGCCCTAATGCATGGTGTACCAACACTGTAGGGGGCCATACCTGCGAGTGTATGGCTGGATATGTGGGGGATGGATTCAAATGCACCTATGTGGGGATCGGGAAGAGTGTCGATGACTGTAGAAAATGTAGCAAGGACGCACACTGCAAAAACGGAGTCTGTCAATGCAAAGTGGGATTCATGGGGGATGGCTTCAACTGCACAGGTATGTTAAATTTTGATTAAAAAGAATCCTTTTAGAACAGTTTTCTTAGGAGAGTACTTTATCTAATTACGTCGTTATCCTCCGATTCCCAATGAATTTGTTTACTTCTTTTAACTTTAAAATCAAAAGAATTATTCAGCCTATACAGTTTATATATTGAAATTAAGAGAATAATTTGTTTTTATTTTCTAGAAATATTCTCTCTACAGTTTTAAAATGATCTCAGTTAATCAGTTCTTTCTAGACACGAATGAATGTCTCCGGAGCCCGAACCCCTGTGACCCCAATGCAGAGTGCAAAAACGTCCCGGGATCCTTCATCTGCGAATGTCTTCCTGGATTTGCTGGAAATGGATACAATTGTACAAAGGAATCAAGTAAGTTCTTTTTTGAACTCTATCATTTCATCTTAACTCTATTGTTTTTAAGGGTCCTGTCTGGATAAATTTAGCAGAGATTACCAGGAAACTTGTGGAAACGAGAACTGGAGAGAACATTACTATCTCGATCATAATTCCAAAAAATGCTCACTTTTTTGGTACGACGGATGCCAGGGGACTTCGATGAACATTTTCAGCGATCTCCAGACTTGTGAAAATATGTGTGAAAAAACACATGTTTTGACGAGAGCAGGTCAGAAATTTTTCAAAATGATTTTATACGTTTTTATATATCTTTAAATAATTTTAAACTTTGCATTTCAACAGTTATCCAACGTTTTATTTAAAAAATACAGTGCTCACGGTCAAATTTTGGATTTCTCGGATTGTTTCGAAAAATGAGAGAATTCCATATTTGAAACTTGGCCACAGAGTACTATTTCTTCGATAAGAACCAAAGTCATTAAAATTTAAAAAATATCCTCCATGAGGATGTTTTCTGGAATGATGAAAAACATTCGGTCTTCGGGGAATTCCTTGTTTTGGATTTTTGACGAGATTATGGGACGTCATATAAGGTTTCCGAATTTTCGAAACTTTTTGGATGCTTTTTGGACTTTGTGGAACAATACAAATATCAGTTTTTACTCTTCTCAGTCTCTACTGGAAAGTTTCGAAGATTTCTGTGAGACATCTTCTTGAGTATTTCTAAAATTGTATTTGTACGTTGTTGTGCTTTCAGAACTGAAATTTACCCTCCTCGGTTTCGACTGGGACATTTCAGAAATCCTTGTCGAGATAGTTTTTCGAAGTTGTTTGGAAGCTTTATACTTTGTATATTAATGTGCTTTTAGAACTTTATCGAATCACGCAACTATTAAATTGTCTTTTTCGGTCTCGAATGGGATTTCGATTTTTAAATTCTCAAACGGCATCTTCTTTTTCCATGTTAAAATTAAAATAAGTATCCAGTTTTCTGCAATTTTAATCATTTTCCCCAACAATATTTTACATTGTTTTCTACCTTTACCTCTGCTCCATTTTGCCCGAAATTTTAAAGTCATATTTTTCCATCGACAAAAACGCGACAAAGTCAAGCGAAAAAAGTGGCACATTGTCCAATTTAGCATCTCAAGGGAAAATCCCCCGCGTCCCAGTTTTTGTGACTTTTTTGAATCCAGTATTGGTCACGGATTCTGAAGTCAAGAAAACGACAAAGTAGGTGGATTGGATTTAAGAATTTTTTATGTACTTTTCTATTTTTTGCAAAAGAAATTTACAATGAAAATTTGAGTATTTTTAAATTTAATTTTCCATCGATTTTCCAGCAATGTTGTATATCAGAATTCCTTCAATTTTTTAAATCTGTTTTTTGAAGCTTTCGTCGATAAAATTATTGAATCCGATCCTATTCAGTTCGTAAATTTTGAATTGATTTTTAAAATTTCCTATGTTTCACAGTTTTTAAATTTTTATATTGAATATTTTTATGAAATAATATATCGAAATCTTTTTGATAGAATAGCATGTTGAATTTCTTGTAATAAATTACAATTGTATGTAAGGAGTTTTCTACCTTAATTTAAATTTCTAAATTTAACTTTTTGAACTCAAATTCCAACAATATTAACTCTGTAATTTCTGCAACATGAAATAAAATTTTCGAATCCACGTTCGACGGAAGGCCACCTGTTGTTCCCCCGACCGTGTTCGTTCTTCTTTGACTTTTCCGGGCCAAAATTCAGAATCCAGAATTTGCTTTTGTCATTTTTGCCACTCCCGCTGGGAATATTTGGATTTTTAGTTTACTTTGTGTTTTCTATATTTCTAATATTTTCGATATCTTTAAAGAATTTTTTAGCACTTGTGATATTTCCCAATGCAAGTAACTTACTTTTGGAGACCTATATCAATTCTCTTTTTTTATGATAATCCTCAACTCGCCGATTGGACATGTGCTAATTGTGATTTCGTAACTTACAAATTATTTCGAAATTACCGTAAAATATTTCAATCTCTCATTCTTATGAGTTTTATTTTTTAAATTTTCTTTGTCTCCCGAAAAAACGTGAAATAGAACACGTTTAAAACATTATTTTTCAGAATATTAATTGCTATCTACATCTTGGAATATTATAACTTCTTCAATTTTATTTTCAAATTTAAAAATGATTTTTGTAATTAAAGAAAATGAAAATTATTAAAAATTTAAACTTTTACTTTTTATTTTTTCTAACCTTCGGAACATGTTCAGAAATCTGCTGGGATAAATTCGACCCGAACTACAGAAACCAATGCATGTCAGGTAGTTTTCGATTTTTAAACAACTTCTTCGAATTTAATTGTTCTAGGAGAATGGCAGCAGAAATATTATTTCGATCAGGCTTCCATGACTTGCAGACTTTTCTGGTACGACGGATGCCAGGGGTCCAGCAGGAACATGTTCGACGACTTGCTGACTTGTCAGTGGCTCTGTGAGGAACAACCCAGATATAACTCCAGTAAGTGCATTACAGCAATCCTTCTATTATATCAATTAGTAAAGATATTCATTCTAACATGAAAATTTTCTGATTTTTAGATTTTTAACTTATTCTTTACAGAATCTTGTCTCGAGCCTTTCGATGAGCATTATCGAGACGAATGCAACGGTGGTCGTTGGAGACAGCAGTATTATTACGATAAGGGAAACCAAAAGTGCGCGGCTTTTTGGTACGATGGCTGTAAAGGGAATAGTGAGAACATCTTCCAGGACGAGGCTACTTGTGTTAAAACTTGCGAAAGCCCAGCGAAAATTGCTACAGAACAAGGTACATTTATCGTGATTTACTTTTTTGTTTTAATTTTAACTTTTCCCAAGTTTATTTTTCTATTCCTTATTTACCTTTGCTATTTTTTGCGTTTTTGTAGACAATGCAGAAAAAAACAGGAACTTTTATGAAAGTAGACCCTCCGGAGAAGTGGAAACTTTCGAGACGGACTACAGGATAGAATCTGGAGAAAAAAGACAGAAACCCAAGCCAGGGACACATGGGGGAGGACAGAGGCCGGAAAATAAGATACATCCTCTGAGACATGAAAGTGAGTTTTTTCTTCGCTTTTTTGCAATTGTTTTACTTCTAAAATTAAAAATCTAAATTATCACGAAGTATTTTCAAAGAGGGTTTTTAAAGCCTTTTGAATACTCTTGGAAGTACTAGTTTTATATTTTAATCATAGTACTTTCCCCTGGATTCTGGGAGATTTAAAAATTTTACCGATATTCTTTCAGAAAACGAATATAAAATGCGACACAGGTTGGAAGACTTAACAGGAGTCAAAAAAGAAAAAGAGTCCATGAAAGGTAGTTTACTTTTCTTATTTTTAAATTAAATCACGAATTTTAAAAATAATCTTACCGTATTCCAGAACCAAAGAAATTAGACCCGAATAACATCTGCGAAATTTCGAATCCTTGTGAAAACAACGGGACTTGTATTTTTGATCCTAACACGAAAAATTATTTCTGTAAATGCGTCAAGGGATTCACCAACGACAACTGCACCGAGAGAATAGGTGAGGAAACTTTTAATTCTTAAACATTTTAATATCATGACTATTGTTAATATTGCATCTTCAAAATTCTTAGTCTTTTCGATCTTCTCCAATCAGTATTATAAATGCTTTTGATATAATCATGCTTATTTTCAGTACTTTCGATACACTGTATTTCATTCATTTTTTTAACCTTAATGATTTAATTTTTTCAATAGGCAAGTGAATTCAGTTATTAAATTGAAAAAAAAATTTTTTTTTAATGTTCCGGTATTCTATAACTTTGAGGTACATTTAACTTAACTTTAAAGCTTCAGATTTTATGAGTCAAAGTGCTTGTAAGAGATTATTTAATTTAAAATAATTTGAATGTTATACGTTCAGTTATTTTCCCTTGAAATGTTTACAAGATCAAAGGTTTTCGGGAATTCTTGTTCGGATAATTTGATAGAAGAATTTTATGATATTCTTGTAATATACATCATGGTCATAGATTGTATAGAATTATACTGTCTCCAATCCGTAAACAGTTAATTTCTAATATTGAAATGAAATTTCAGATACCGATCCCTGTGTCTCGAACCCCTGTCAGAACGGAGCCACTTGTGCCGCCAAGGCTTCCAGCGCAAAAACTACCTACGAATGTATCTGTCTTCCAGAATTCGGAGGAATAAACTGCGAGTCGAGTTAGTTTTTTTAATTTCACAATTAATACCGAGCTTTTCAAAAATTTCGCTATTAACATTCATTTTCTTTCCAGGACCCTGTGACGACGAACCTTGTCAGAACAACGGGACCTGCAGGACCACTAGGTCTTCGCCGGCATTCTTCTGCGACTGTAGTAGTGAATGGGGAGGAAAACACTGTGAATTGCGTAAGAAAATCTTCAGATGAAAAAATAATTCTACTTTTTTAATTTGATTTATTTTCCATTTCCAACTTTTTTTGCAGCTTTTTTCGTCACTTATAATTTTATTTTTCTGATTAATCTTTAATGTAGTGAAGATGAGTTTTTAGCTATTCCGACAACAAAGTCCAAGTACGGAAAGAACGTTCGATTGGTCTCGAGCGGTCAGACGGAATGGATCGAGGAACTCAAGCGGAGAAAAACGAAAACAAGTACAGGTAAGTTTTATATAATCCACTATACAGTAATTCACATTATGGTTTTAATATTTAGCAATAGTTATAACTTTAATGATATAAAACCTGTCGTTCTGCAGTTAATGATGTTTTAAATACTTAATTGTTTAACTCTGGTCTCATTTCCTTCGATTTCAGAAAGAAAACCAATCAGGACAGCGAAGGATAAAGATAACGGAAAGGTGAAACTCAACGATGGTCCTTCGGAATCTGATGTGGCTTCTTCGGCGGAGCTGATGGCTGCCGTCAACGGCTCTGATCCGATGGATTTGGAGAACTCTCTTCAAGCCGGACAAACAGGAGGAGAGATTACTATAGATGATATGAGCAGAGGCTTCCAGAGATCCTTTGAATTCATTTCCCTAGTTTTTCCGGCGATAATTGCATATTTTCTAAGAATTTGATCTTACTGTAATTTTGGTACTTTGTAGCTTCTAGTTCGAACTGGGAAACTTTGGTTTTAATAATTGCATGCTTGAGTAAAATTCTTAATAAAAATATAAATTGAAAAATAAGAAAAGCACATTATCCAGTATCGAAAAAATATATTTGAAATCCAATTAGAAAATATGTGTGAACTAAGTTTGCCGAAATGAAGATACATGTGAATTTTTCCTTCAAGATGAATCGCAGTTCAAGTTTCCAAAGCCACACTCCAATTTGTATGTTATGGGCCAATTATTTTAACAGCAGTTAAGTAAATAATATATTCCTTATCTTTTGGTAATTCTTATTTCTTGAAATTTATAAAATTAAAAATCCAATTTTCAATCATTTTGTTCGTAATGGACTATAATATTACAGTTTGTAAATTAAAATTTCGGAAATTGATTTCGTCAAGTACTTGTATTGTTAGTTAGGACCGGGCACTTTGGAGAAATATGAGGATTATCCTTGAGCTTGATCAGCAAGAGGGAATAAGTGATGATCACACTTACCAACTGAAATTAAGAATATTTAATTTTATTTAAAAAGTTATCCCCTGAAGGGTTACAGTTATTAAATATAATACTTATGTTGAAAGGTAGTAAAATTATATTGTCTGCTATAATACTTACAGTGAAGAAGGTGTATCGTTCGAGCGGAAAGGCTCTCCAGACCGTCATTCCCCACATGTACTGTGTGGACATCTTGTGGGCGAAGCAATTGATCTAAAGATAATCTCATTTTAAAAAACAAAGTCCCTGAACTTCGACTCCAACACAAAAGATATTTTTGGACTTAAAAAGAACAAACATAGTCATGATTAGAAATAATATTGTCGGTAGTAATAGCACTATTTATTCCAAGATTGGAAGTTAATTTCTTTGTCAAATTTAAACTTGCATGGAATCTGTCGAGATCTGCATTGGCATCCGGGACGACAGCCAAGACCGCGTTCACGACCTTCCTTGTCTGAAAATAGATCCGTAAGTCAAGCCCTCTAAAAAGTAATGCATCAAAACAGTTTCAGTGCATGGGATGTATTGTCTTCCATGCACTG
>VOSG01000591.1:0-18435 GCA_009761265.1 Halicephalobus sp. NKZ332 | reverse complement strand
GGGCATATACGGTCAGATGACTCAGAGGGGTCTTGTGGAATATTCTGTTGGAGGAAACCCTATATTCTCAGAAGAACTCAATTTCAATGCTGATTTGATCGCGAATGATATCTCTACAAATTTGACTTTTAACCCTGTTTCTAGTAATGTCTACAATTCTCCTTTCTCTTATATCCGGAAAATGGTAACGAGATGTGGAAAAACCAGAGATTATGCTCAGAATCTCGTTCTCTATATCTCTTCAGTTTATCCAACCGATACGTAAGTTAATTTTGTGAAAATCAAATTTAGTAAAAAGCTTCTGGAACCTTCAAGAATTCCGTGAAGAATTCTGGAATCGAGTATGAATAATCTACATCGGATTTTTCTGAAAATTCATACCGGAATTTCTTTATTTTATGGCACTTTAATTGATGTTGATTATTTAGTGATGAAGCATGTAAGTCACTCAAGGACATGATTACCTCCTGGCAACAAGATAGCCTCGCCCAAGCCGCTTATGTGTACTATGTCTCTCTGGCCCCCCAGCCGCAAAACACGAAACCTTGCTCGGCCTTCGACAACATCTTCACAATTAACTATACTGATAACGACGTCATCAACATTCCTCAGTTGAATCCTACTGTGAAATATATGTGCCTCAACAGTCCCCAGAGACCCGATAAGCCCTGCACCTGCACTTCTCCTTCCGCAACTTGCTCCAATAAGGAGAGCTTTTTCCAGAGATTTCTGAAAAGATAAAAACCTCAGATTTAGAAAATCAAAATTATGTTGCCTGCTTTCTTCCTCTTTAAAATAAATCAAATTCTTCGTTTTTTCATATTGAAATTTTAAATTTCCTGGACGATTCCAATATTTTTATTTTCTACAACTTTTATAGCATATGGAGTAGTTTGCCAATTTGGCGGGAATTTTGAAACATAACAATCGTAAGAGTTAGGATCTTTCGAAATCAAGTATTACGTAGAGTTTCTTAGATGTGTTCATAAAAATTGTTTTTTATTTTTATAGAAATATGATATCGCAATCGAAAACATTCCAAGGTCAACTTCCCGAGCGGCAAGTCCAAAACTTCGAGATCAAAAAACTTGTCAATGTTCGAAGAAATATAGCTCATTAAAGCTCCGAGAAACATAACTGCCATCAAACTTCGAGAAAATGTTACCATCATCAAAGTTCGGGAAATTACAGTGTCCTTGTCTTAGATAATCCCTGTAATTAAAAAAATCTTGTGTCCCGAATTACTCAATCCGAAAAGAACGAAAATCTGACAATCGGCGCCACATTAATGCGATAACCGAAAAAGCGTCAATTTTATTGACATCCGAAAAAATCTAAACGGCAGATTTCGATTTTGATTTTATCAATTCTTTTTTAAGTCAAAATATCGAAGGATTTCAAACGAAAAACCGTATCTTTAATTTGAAAGACAGTGACTAATTTGATTATCTCCAAAATTGCGGAAAATCCTAAATAATAAAATTTTTTGATCAAATTAGTCCAATTAGGAAAATCCTGATTTATCCAGGAAATTATCCATCGATTAAAATTGATATCCCCAGAATCGTTTACCGGGCTCATGAATTTCATCGGAATTAGAGATCTAAACCTTTTCTCAATATGAATACTTGTAATCTTCTACTTGACAAATAATTATGAAATTCATTTCTTTCACTTTCCTGAAATTCTGTATAATTCCCTATAATCTTCCCCAGAAATACAGTAAAAAAGAGACATTGGAAGTGAATTGGTTTGTTTATAATAAGAAAATTGAAATCTTTGAAAAAAATTGATTAGGGCTTTTTTGTGATTCATTCATCTTTTTGACTTTTCGACTTTTGGAAATCCTGAAATAAGTCGTTTTCCCACGGTCTTTCTTTTTGCGCAATTTAGAACTTTGCCAAGAGACAGTTGTTCCGCAAAATTTATCACATATTAATATAAATGATGGACTTTACAAACTTTATTCCGAAATCTTTTAAGATTAATTTTTTAAATTTAACTTGTATTAATAAAAGATTTCTTTAAAGTTCAGTTTTAGAACTTTTTTAGAGATCAGTTGTTTATTTAAAGATTCTAATTTTAATAATTGCTTCATATTTTTTATGCACTATAATCCGGATAACACCCGCTTTCAAAAACTTTTAGAAAATAATTTAGACAAATTTTTATTTCTGCATTTTAAATCCCATAATAACTTCTAAATTAATTGCTTTTCAAAAATAATTATTTTGTAGGAAACCCCTTCGAATAATCTTCACTTTTCTCACGTTCTCTGTTTTCGGGACAAAAAGTTTGAAGTAACAGAATCTCAAGACGAAACTTTTGAAATAGTAGTATCTCGGAAAGGAAATGCTGAGATTATCGAGTCCCGAAACGAAAAGTTTTGAAACAATGGAAAGATGTTTGTCAAATCCGATTTTTCCGAGCGAACGGGTTCATTCTGTAGAAAATCTGTCGAACATCATTTGGCCTGGACATTATGCGGAAAATCTATTCGACATTATACGGTCTCAATATGACTTGAAAATTATGTGAGACCACTCAATCCATGATTTCGCTAATCCGGCATGACAAACTGTTTTCTCGATTTGTTCCTTTTGTGGAAAATAGATAATGATCTGAAACAATTGATCTCAAATCTTCGAAATCAAATTTTACAGCTTTGAATTTTTGGAATAAAATTTTGTGGTTTTGCAGTCTTTAGTTTGTCAAATTTTCGAAATAAAATTACGGATTTTTTTGTCAAAATTAAATTTATTCGGGAATTAAAAACTGAAGTAAAGTTAGTTCACTTTGAATATTGAAGATTATAAGGAGTAGACATCCCTGATTCCCCTGATAAAGATCAGCGACTTGGCTACCGTGTGATCGTCCCTTTTTGATCCCCGCCGATTTTTGGACAAGGTGTCGGATTTGCCAAGTCCTGATTCGATCGCCCGGAAACGATTTGTATCAAGATTGACACTGGGTCAAAACAAGTTTGGATTTTCTTAATCCTCCTTACTGTAGACCGTAATCATTTATTTTTTCTAAAAACTAGAATTTCTTCGGAAATTAATTTTTTTTATATGAAAAGTATACTGTAGATCTGTTTTTGATTTTCTTTGATGAATTTTATCGAGAGGGATTAAGAGGGACAAAGGCTTTTTGGAACTTTGGGACAAGTGCCGATTAAGCTTTCATTTTCATTAATGGAGTTGCGCATTCTGACACAATTATGAGAATCGAGCAAATTGAGCTCTTCACATTAATAGAGAAGAGGATCTTATAAATCTGGACACCGTTAACTGCGGAGATTACGATAGAATTATGTGAGTGGATTTTTGGATAAAAATAGCATAAATTTAGACACTAGTAAGACTACGAAAACTCGATAGGATTATGTGGATAGGAAAATTCGGTTCCTTAATAAAAAATGTTATAAATTTGGATGCTGTTAAATGGAAAATTAGATATTTAGATCACCGAAAAATCCAAAAATTTTGTATAACTTTCCGCAATTTTCTCCAAGAATTGTAAACAAGGAACTTTGGAAAGCTTTTTTTAACTTGTGCCCCAAGGTAAATATTATTATCATCATGTTCTTATTGGATTACTGTATTTCAATGAACAAATATTTTCGAGAAAAAAAAATTCGTAAAACGAAATTAAATCAAATACAGTAACCTGTTTTGTCTTTTCCATCGAGCTTGTTTTCTTTTCTTCATCACACGCCTTGAATCAGTTTTTCTTCTGAGCCAATAATCAGATACGCATCAAAATTCAGAATCTCCCGATTCCCTCAGAAAAAACTTGTTTAACGAGAACGAATTTCTCAAACTGACAAATCGGAATCGGCGTAGTGGAAAAAGTCCCTTTGAAACCGTCGACCCTGTGAATTGAATATTTGTTTTGGTTTAATTTTTCCCCAAGTACTGTATTCTCCTTCATAGTACTGTTTTATCTTTGTAAAATTAGATATTTTGTTTAGTTTTTATAGAGATACTGTACTTCTTTTTACAATGTTGTTTTAAGAAGCTTCTGGAATCTTTCAAAATTGAACAAGGATTTTGAAAATTCGTGTCGAGACGATTTCGTGAAGTTTTATAAAAATGTGGCTTTGAGATGAAAATCTTAGATCTCAAAATATTGTGCAAATTTTTGTTTATAATATTTTGTGAAAATACTTCCCACCGACAAAATAATCGGATTCGTCTTAAATAAATTGTTTTCGACTTCTCTTAATTTTGTATCCTCACCTTTTGTGGGATTTTTATTGTGCAGTTATTTTAAAGCAACTAATCTTCAAAAATCTAGAATTAATCTTCTTTTCGAAAATCTCTCTGAAAACGATTATTCTTTTCATACAGAATTTAACAACACCCTCAACTTTTTTGTCTTCAAATTTCTTAATTCAAATTTTTCCTTTCATATTTCTTAATTTAGATTTATATTTTGTTCTAAATTTAAGATCCTTATCTGCAATCTTAAAATTTTTTATTTTAAAAAAGCCAGACCTAGAAAAGGTATCCAAAACTAAAATTTTTTTAGGTTCAGTTTCACTTCAAGACCTCTCGAAAAAGTTTTTGTCTTAATCAAATAGTAAAAAACAAATTATTTTATTTTCCTGATTTTTAATTAAATTTATAAAATTATTTCTATTTTCTCATTTTCAAAATTAAATTTAAAGAAATTACTTTTATTTTTCTTATTCTACAAAAATTATTTCTATTTTCGTAAAAAATATTTGTTAAGTGTATTAAAGAATTCAATTTTTGTGAAAATACGGAAAGGAAAAGTTAATCCTGATGGTTTCTAGTGGGAAATTTATTTTTCACAAATAATCGGGAATAAATGTTTTTCTTTAAAAAGTAGTGTTTATAGTTTTGAAATTTTAAGAAATAAGCTCGAAACGAAAAAACTTAGAAATAAAAAATCCTTAACTAGGTCATTTTGATAGTAAAAAACTTCACGTTTAGTTTTAGAAATACAAAATTTTTGAAGTGAAAGATTTCGAAAATCCAAAAATATCGACCTTGTGGTTTTTGTTTGCCAAAAATTAATCTGGATCAGATAAATGACTGTCAAAGCTCTTTAGGAACTGTAGTTATTCCTAACCGAAATCTGATAATTCTAGATTTGTCCATGCTTATCCTTAAGCCACTTTTGGAAGAAAAACAAATCAGTTGTGGAATTTCTTTTTCTTCTTAAAAACTCTGAAATACATCCTTAAAAAATGAAATTCAACAATTACCTTAATTCTTTTTGGATTATTTTGGAACTACAGTAATCCCGCTGAAAGAATTATAGTTTTGGTATTTTGTAAAGTGAGATTATTGTATTCCCTAAGTTCCTTACAAAAATATGAACCACGGTAGTGCTTTAAGAGAAATGGGATTACTGTATTTTCGAACTTCAGATGAAACTAAAACAATTGTAATTCCTCCGATTTCAAAAAACTTGAGATTACCGTAATCCCCAGAATTATGGAGATAACTGGGATTATTGTACCTCCTAAACACTTTTAGAATAAATTATAATTATCATAATTTCTGTAATTTTTTCACAAATCTCAATCCTAGAAAATCCAACAATAAAAATATTTCCCAAAGTATAAAAATCTACTTGTTGATTCTGTTTTAAATCCGCTTTTTTAAAATCAGAAATTTACCAATTTTTTATATTTCCTAAAAAGGAAAATTTTTAATTTCGAAGAAACGGAAGAAAAACAAAATTTTAAAAAATGTAAATAGAAAGAGTATAAAAATGAGTTTCCTTTTTTTAACTTCAAAAGCAAACGTTTTTTGTTTTAGATAGTGTTAAAAAGTATAAAAATAAGTAGTTTCTTCGTTTTCAATAATTAAAAAAAGATGGAAATAAAGTTTTACAAACGATAAAAATAAAAGTAGGAAGAAGTTCCCGATCGGACTCCGCCCCTATCCGGAGACCCGGCCTCCACCTGGAAACTCGGCCAATAAACTTCGACCAGGGGGAGGGGCCTTTGGGGGGCTATCCATCTCCGCTTCTAGGTTTACTCACAAACACAAAGCCAACCCAAACAAATTTTTCTTGTCCCTGAAACAATTGTTTCTTTCTTAAAAACAATCACTTTTTATATTTTAAATATACTTTCCCGATTCCATAGAAAATTTAGTAATATTTATTGAATTATCTTTTCCACCTATTTAGGAAGAATAGTTGTTTTATATTTCGCAATTATCCTTTATTTATTTAAAAACAACCTTTTCGTGTTTTTTTAAATTATCTTGTTTATTGGAACGGGATTATTTTTTATATTCTTGAATGCACTCCTGAATGTTTTAAAGAAAAATCTGAGTTTTTTTAAAATCTTCTTTTATTTATTCAAGGAAGATGATTTTATATCGTAAAACTTACGCTTTGATTTTTCCAAAGATAATCTTTTCTGTATCGCTAAATGCACTTCCTAAGTTTTTTAAAGATAATTGTTTCCACATCATTGAACACACTTCCTAAATTTCTCAAAAATAATTGTTCTGATACCGTTACATGTGCTTCTCGAGTTATTAAAAATAATCATCTTTTTATCGTTAAATCTATTTTCCAAGTTATTTTAAATAATGATGATATTTATACTGCTCAACATACTTCCCTTATTTAAAAGTAACGGTATTTACATTATTAAACATGTTGTTCAAGCTCCTTAAAAATAATGATATTTATATTATTGAATATACCTCCTTAGTTATTTAATGGTAGTAATACTCGTATTGTTCAATACACCTCCTTAGCTACTTAAACGTAATGATGTTTGTGTCGCTAAACACTTCTCAGTTCCCTAAAAACAATTGTTTCTGTATCGTTAAATACACCCTAAATTCCTCAAAAATAATCACCTTTATATCGTTAACTATACTTCCTAAGTTCCTTAAAAATAACGACATTCATATCATTAAATACACTTCTAACTTTCCTCGGGGATAAAGAGGATTAAATCGCGCCTGGACTCGCTGGGTGTCTTCTCAAGCTGCTTATCACAGTTTTCCTTCGAAATCGCCAAAAAAGGGAATGATTCAACTTTCAAGTTATCTTTCCTCAACACATAACCAATAATTTAGTGTTTTCATAAGAATTATCACCTTTAAGAAATATTTTAAATTACAGTATTCTAAAGAATCTTTTTTGAATTTTCCCTGAAATTTGAACTGCGTTTAAAAAAGTGCAAAATGGGTAAATTTCAACTTGGTTTGATTACGGTAGTCGATCGAAATCGCGCCCAAATGTTTTTTGAATCAACTTCAATTTTGATTTCAAATTGAAATTCAAGTTCAATTCTCTACAGTAGGAATCACTATCAGATCTTTTCTATTTTTCTATTCATGAGCCAGAATTTTTCGGAATTCGGCGGAACTTCTGGAAGGAGTGTCGAAAATCAAAAATCAAAAATTCAAAGGTTCCAGAAAGCTTTAGAAATTCTTTTTTTGTTTTTGAAAATTACTATTTCAAAACAAAGCTATAAGATTTAAAATCTCAAAGTTCTGGAAATTTAAGAAGATTTACACTTCTAATTTTTATAAACTTATTATTTTAAAACAAATATTTGAGAATAAAAATTTATTTCGAAATATTTTCGTGATGGAAATATCCATAACCCCAAAAAGTACAGATTTATCAAAAATATCTGACATTGAGAATTCGTGTCAAAAACCTTTGTGATAATGTTTTCTTTGGTTTTCATGATAGTGCAGCTTTGGAATCGATATCTGAAATCGAGAGTTCCGTGTTCTGCTGGGAAATTTCAGAAACTCGTTTTGAAATAACATAAAATTTTATTTCTTATTTTTACAATAATATAATAATTGGCATTTATTCATAATTTGCCAAAGTTTATTTTTCTTTTCGAAGTAGGATTCTCCAGACTGCAATTAAAATTTCCGATGCCTCGTGTTTTCAGAATCTCTCAGAATTTTCGTCGAGACGATTTCACAGGAAATTTCCCTCCTTTTCCCCATAGTATGATTTGTCTGGACGAAGACTTTTGAAGATTATGAAAAATCCAGTCAATTTTCATTCCTGTTTTACTTTTTCTTTAAAGAACATCTTTTCATTCTCAGTAATCCCTTTTATTGAAGAAAGTAAACTTGGTATTTTTCAAGAATAACTTCTAAAGAAAGGGTCCTGGCCGGAAAAGATTACTTTCCCGAGAGTCTAGTTTTGGATATCCTTTTTTGACGTGATCCAGGACTTTTTTCAATTTCCATTTCTGCATGATGCTTTGTGACGATATAGTTTTCGTACCGAAATGAAAGACATGAAAAAATTAATTAATAGAATCAAATATATGTGTATTAATTCCTTTGAAATCATTTTTCCTTGAACTCAAGTGAGTAGACTACCGTCTCGCAATTTCTTGTTCAGACTTTTTTACCGTCTCGATATTCCGTGCTGGAGTTTAATTTCGATTTTCCTAAGCATATAAATTCGTTTCAGGACCTGTGGATGCACTTAAGTTTTGCCACCATGGGATACTCGATGGCCGAGATCCTTCAAACTGCTGGAGTCAAGAGGAAAGCCGAAAATGTTTTGGACGCATTTATCAAATCTCATTCGCCGGAAATCTCCGAAGGAGAATCATCATGTAAAAAAGCAAAATTATCCATCAACAGTCCCGATGAAGAGGAAGAAGAACAGCCAGAAGACTTGAGAATCCACAAAAAACAGGATGAAATCCAAATTCCAGGATCTTCGAAAGATGAAGCTGATTTCGGAAGATCTGTTTCACCGATTTCCGTGGAGTCTCTCGAACCGAGTTCGTCAGTAGAAGCTCCGGAAGATCTGAGTACCGATGACGATGTTCAGTCGACATCCAAATCTAAGAAGTCCTCGAGGTATGTTTTGAAGAATTCTTAAAAAATTAATCAAACGTCATTCATTTGGGAACTACTATTTGAAATATTTTTCTGTAATTAAAAAACAAAAGAATCTTCAAAATTAGTCCTGAAAGAGATGTTGTTTAGAGAATCGAAATTTCTAATTAAAAATCATTTAAAGAAAATAACATAAAAATTTGCAGATGTTCAGCCCCAAAACCTCCTTATTCCTACATCGCTCTGATATCCATGGCAATTGTCAATTCTCCAGAAAAAAAACTGACACTTTCTCAGATTTGCGAGTATATAACAAAAAAATTCGAATACTACCGTAAAACATTTCCAAAGTGGCAGAATTCAATTCGACACAATTTGAGTTTGAATGACTGCTTCATAAAAATTTCCAGAGAGCCCGGGAACCCTGGAAAAGGGAACTACTGGGCCATAGATCCAGGAGCCGAGGACATGTTCGACCACGGAAGTTTTCTCAGAAGAAGGAAACGGTAATTTTTTAAAGATAAATTTTCCCATTGTTGATTATGAAAAATTTCTCGGAAGAAGGAAACGGTAGTCTTCTTCAAAGAAAATATTTTATTAATTATTTTCGAAAAAAATTAATTCATGAATTATTTTCGAAGTTAATTTATCAATTATTTATTTGTCTAAAATCGTCCGAACTTCAGTGAGAACTTTCGAGGACTAAGAATTCCGGAAGATTCTAAAATTTTGAAAATTCGTCTCGGGACCATTTCATAAAAGCCTACTTTTTACTTTATTGATAATATATATTAGCAGGTTTTTCAGGTTCAAACGTCAGAGTCACATGGGACAACAATTGCCCCCCATGCACCCGTTCGCGGCAATGCCCCCTGGAATGAGGCCCCCTGCTCTTTTCCACCAGATGTTCCTTCCCCAAGCTTCCGGAATGCCCTTCTTCTCTCCGACGGGGATTCCTCCTTTTTCGCCCTCTGGGGCAGTTTTCCCCCCCGGATTTTTCCCTGGATGTTTTCCGAACATCGCAATTCCGAATTTCCCTGGAAGAATCGGAATTCCAGAATCTTCTTCATCATCGAGCAAGGATTCAGGATCCCGAAGTCCTCCAGAAAGCGAAACCTCAAAAATAAGTTCAGAAAGTTCAAGAGAAAATTCTGAAAAAACAATCACAAATTAGTCCATTTTTATTTTCTTAATTTTTTTAAAATTTTATTTGTGATATTTTTCTTGGTTGTTCTGAAACTCATTTCGAACTTGCTTACGGGATGTTTGTGCCATTTTTAAGATAAAAACAAACGGAAGATACTGTATTTTAAACTTTGAATAATAAACGTCATAAGGTTGATTACAGTAATCTCGATACATAAAGGTCATTGAGGTGTTTACAGTAATCTCGATCGATGGGATTTATCGAGTTGGTTAAGGTATTCTCGATTAATCAAAGCCATGGAGTCGATCAAGTGATCTCGATTAATTGAGGTGATTTATTTGACTAAAGTAATCCCGATTGATGAAAATCATCGAATCCATCAAATTGATCCTAATTGATCAGTCACCACGTTGACTAAAGTAATCTTTGTCGATGGAATTTATCGAAGTGATCTCGACTAATTGAGGTGATTGAGTTGATTAAGTGCGTTTTCTCTAAAATTAAAAAAATGCATTTTATCGAAGATTGATCCATCAACAAAGCTCCGATGACGTTAACGATCAGCAATTGGATCGTTATAAAAATAAAAAACAACAACTTTTGCGATTTTTTCTGACAAGAATTTCCAGAATTTTTAGTTTTCGATTTCGTTATTGAAATTCAACTTCACTACAATCTTGTTTAAAAAACGGATATCATCAGATGTCGTTCAATTGTTTTGCAAAAATTGAGAATGAATTTTTTAGGAAATTTTCTTGAAAAGGATTTGGAATTCTCACGATTCTCAATTCTTTTTCCATCTAAATCGAGGTCTACTATGATCTCATTTGAAAAGAGAAAATCAGATTTGATCAGACGTTGATCAATCTTTACAAAAATTAGAGATGAACTTTTTACGAAATTTCCTTAAAAAGAATCTTCTTCAAAGTCTCATGATTCTTTATTCCGGATTTTTTACTGAAATTCAGGTCTACTACGATCTCATTTAAAACAAAAAATCACTTGATTAGAAGACCGATATTTTGTAAAGATCTAATGCAATATTTTTTTCCGAAATCCTCTTGAAGTGAATCTTCTCAAAACTTTGATAGTCCTTGATCCTAAATCTTTCAATTGAAATCCAGGTCTACTATAATCTCCCATAAAATGAAAAAATCGCACTTGATCGGATGTTGATGATCAATCGGCAAAGCCCGACACCGCCAATGACTGGCAATTTGTCGATCGGCTCTTTTTGTCTCTAAGGCGAGATAACGAGTCCGCAAATATCCTCAGAAACAATCCAATTACAAATTGCCAATTTGCTAGGGAAAAAGTTTTGCAAATAAATTTATAAAATAAAAAATTTGTTTCTTTTAAAAAACAAAAAATTAATTTTTTTTCTCGAAGAAAATTTGATTTTTAAAAAATACTGTAATCCTTTTTTGGATTTTCATCCAGGTATTTCTTAAAAATATTATTTTTAATTTGTATAAAAACATAATTCTGAGTAAATATCTTAAATTAAAGACTTATTAGTTTCCTAAACTATTCCAAATTCCGTGTCAAAACTATTTTTAAAAAACATTTTAGTCCCATTGATAATATAATTTTAAAAAGACTCGACAATTCCGAATTTTTGAAGTTTCTGAATTTGTCCATAATATTTGTGTCGAGACAATTTCATAATTTTATTTTTTTCATGTTCTTTGTTTTTTCGTCTGTTACAGTAATATTATTTTTAAGATAAAATTAAGTGGAAAGGAAGCTTTTCAAAACATTTTCGTTTCGAGTTTGTCGAAACGCAAATGTTTGTCCAAGAATCCTGTCACTATCTTGAGGAATCTGGCACGGGAGAGGAAAAGAGGGAAAAAATGGAGAAAGAGAAGAGAAAAGGGGAAAATAAGAGGGAGGAATGGGGGATGAGAAAGGGATAAGGAAGATAAAGGAGAGGAGTAGGGAAAATGGGAGGCATATGGAAAGGAAAAGATAGGGGAAAACGATCTTCAAAATCAGCAGCTGTCCTCCCGAGAACCAATTTGTCAACTCCTCGTTTCAATGTTATCCATCAACCTCCCTGCTTGCTGACAGAATGGATCTACCATATCTCGGATAAACACAAACTTTTTTGCCCTATAACTTGATTAATCTTTCAGAAACAAAGAAATTTCATCAAGATCGAGGGAATAATAATATACTAGAAGATCGAGAAGAAATAATATAAGAAAATAGCGAAAACAATTACAGTAAGGAATTTTAAAAAGTTATGGTAAGAAGATTAATGAGATTATTACTCTAAGAAAATTCTAAAATAATAATTCGATATATGAAAAAAGTTATTTACAGGAAAAAGATAAAAGATGTAACGACAGATTGGAAGTAGACGGAGAAAGTAGTGATAAACTAGAAAAATTAGGAAAATGATGCAATATAAGGTGGAAAAAGTGATTCATCAGTAGAAGGTAGGAAAATGATTTATCAAGGAAAGATAAAAAAGGAAAGGATCTACTAGGAGATATTAAAGATGAGAAGGATTTACTAGAAGACAAAGAGAAATCAAGCATAATAAAAGATGAAATTATTTATTAGAGAAAGAACGGAAAAATCATTAGTCAGAAAGTGAGAAAGTAGGCTCTACAAAATTTAAAGAATAAATCTACTAAGAGGTAGCGAAAATCACCTTTGATCTTCACTCCATATACAGTAATTCATACTTTGTAATTTTTTTAATAAATAAAATTCAAGAAAAAAAAACAAAAATATAATCACCAGAGAATATTTGCTGATTACGGTACGTACTTTTCAAAGGAAAAATCGGTGGCAAATCACTCAATTCCTCTTGATCGTAAAAGCATTCTGACATCAATTCGACCTGGTCAGCGGCAATTGGACATCAAAGAAAATCCCGGAAGCCGACAGGTACACTTGTCAACTGACAAATTAAGATGTCACCGAGGGGCAAGAAAATTTAGTTTTTATAACTTTTTTAAACTCAAAATTAAAAATAAATTTAAGAAGTTGACGGACACACTTGGCAAATGACAAATTAAAGTGTCACTAAGGAGTAAAAGGATTTAGTTTCTATAGATTTATAAGTTTTCCTTAGCAACTAGCAATTCTTCTCGAGACAATTTCGCGAATAAATCGTTTTTGATGCCGTACAGGATTCCAGTAATATCTTTACAAATTCCGAATATCGATAATCCTGTGATCGATGTGGTGTTTTTCGCGCTGTTTTGGGATATTTCTCGGACACAAAGGAACGATCCGTCATTCTCGGATGCCAAGGGATAGTCGACACATTCTCGACAACTGACGAGGTTTTGTGTACCAATTTTGTACCAGACGTCGTCGATGGTGGATACAATTCTCCTATGAAAATCTGAACTCAGATTGAAATCATGCAGCAACATATAGTGTGTTGCTCCTATTTTTGTTTTGTTATTTTTTGAAAATAATCATTTTTACTTTATGAATTCATTGGACGCATAGTAATCAAGGAGAATATCAAAGAGTTCGGAGCTCTTATACCAGAGACCAACGTTTAAATCTGTAAAAAAAACAAAAAGAATATTTGTCCAGTAGCAGTTTTGGTTATCAGGAAAGACGAGGTTTTTTTTCCCTTATCTGGCGGCAGTCGAGGAACGGCGAAAGAACGACTGACAAAGCAATCAACGATTTATGGCACCTGGAAAAGAAAACATGCTTCCGTGGACCACTTTAAAAAGTACGAGGGACCAATCACATTATGAAAATAAAATAATCACCTTTACGAAATTTCCTCGACATGAGTTTCTAGAATCCTGGATTTCGGGTTTTCTTTCCAGAAAGTTCCATAGGATTCTGGAGGACCTTAGTTGTTTGGAACCTTAAACCTCAAAGAGACAATAATTTTAAAACAAAAAAATCTGAATTTATCTAACCCTTTTATTTTCTTTAAGGTCGTAATTACAAACAATATGATGCAACAAAACGTCTCCAATATATCGAACGCTTTAATGACACTATCGATACATCGTTTCTCACATATTGATATATTGATATATTTCCATAATACATAAATATATTGTTCCCCGTATATCGATATATCAATACAACACACTAATATATTGTTTTTCATATATCGACATGTTACCAGTAATGCGTATTATGTATCGGGAATTTTTTAATGCACTGGTATCTGTATTGTGCATTACTTTTGGTGTACTTTCATCTCCGGAATCCAAAAATAACCAAGTTCCACCCTAAGTTTTACAACCTTGAAAAAAATGAAAAAGTGCATGTTGATTGACACTGTCCTTTTTCGACAAAAAAACAGCTTTTCCAGAGCCAGCTAGTCGTAAATTCTGTAATCACTATCAATCTAGATACCAGTCTAAAATATGAACATGCTCATAAAGCTTTGAATGAAAAACATTGCTAGCAGATAAGACAAAAAGATAATTAATGTTAGGTAAACGTGACTTAGGGAAGAGCTAAAAGGTTTGGAAATTATTTTTGCAAAAATAAATTCAAAGACAACTCGACACAAATTTCCCAATTGAGATCGAAAATTATAAAATCTATATTTATGTGATTCCAAAAAATTATCCAATGTGAAAATTTTTATTTAACAAAAATGAAACAAAATTCAAGTTTCGAAAGAATCTCCGTGGGATTTAACAACTTCGATTTCGAGAGAAGCTAAGCCTTCATATTTTTCTTTTTTCAAGTAGATTTTTTGTTTTTTTCTAATTTCTTTCAGCCAAATTTCGTTCAAATTTTGATCCTTCGTTGTTCCAGTTTTATTTTTGCGAAATTCCAAAATCAGCTTCCCTTCGATCGAGAAAATTCTCTAAAACATTCATCTTTATATTCTATTGTAGAATTTAAACTCACATTCAAAATTTTTGCAAAAGATTTGGAAGAAATGGAAGCAGGGAAGGATCTGAGCGTCAGGGTATCCAATCGACAGCTTCTTTCCCACTTTTTGAGGCAATGGAGGAGTTTTGAAGTTTCTTTCGTCGCTATGCCGCTGAGATCAAGTCTGGAAATTACACGGGAATTATGTAATCATATCATATTATCATAATTATATCGTTACATCACTACTGTCATAAATAATATTACTATTCCACACTGTTGTAACTATATGATTATGTCACATAATTATAATTATACTATTGTATGATAATATCACAAAAATCAAAGATTTCTATGAAAATATTTCGAAATAAGTTCCTAGGACCTTTAGATTAAAGTCGGGATTTCGGATTCACATGTTTCTTGAAATTTTCGGAAATAAAAAGTAAATTTCAGGAAATTTTAATTCAAAAATGATCAGAAATGAAGTATTTTCCGTTATTCATATATAAAAAATATAAAAAAACACTTACGTAACGTTTCTGACAAAAGCCATCGAGGAAAGGACGTGATTCAGTTTTATTATGGTCAGTTGCGGACCTAGGATGACGACTTCCTGCAAGATTCTCGAAACCATCAACCTGGCAATCGAATCCTTCTCGAATTTGCATTCATGAAGCTCCAATTTTTGCAGCAGTGTGAGATCAAGTTGAGGAAGGATGTAACTTTTGAAAATAGTCTGAGTACAATTAGAAATGGAAAGTTTTTGAATCACAATGACGTTCTTCAAAACATTTTCCCATTCTCCTTTGTTTTCGGAAGTAAGAACAATTCTGGTGTACTTTTCTTCTTCGGAAAGTCCTCTAGGAAAGGGGAGCTGAAATCCGTAAATAGATATCTCTATTAGAATTTAAACTTTTTCACGAAGTTTTCTCGAAACGAATTCTTTAAACCTTCGAGTATTCAATTTTAGGTTATCAAAACTTTAATGAACTTCTAGAAGACTATTGGATATGAAAATTGAAGAAACTTACATTGTGACTCTTGGATCCAAAGATGTAAAGCTCGTCGACAATTTTCTTCGAATTCAACTTCATCAAGTTGTTGACGTGATCGGAAAAAACTTTGGAATCAGGATCCTTTTTCACAACCGGAGATTCCATCGCAGTTGTCCGAATAAAATCAAAATGGAAAAAGAATTAATTTCAAAATAAACCAGCAAATTTTCTTTCCGGGACACAGATGCCTGTGAAGTGTGTTCGCCTTGAGAGAATTTCGTAATGGTAATCCTTGTAGTTCCTATAATAGTAATATTTTATTGAGATGAAATTCCTATCTTCCAGAATTGAAGACTAGTTGGTTCTGAAGTACTACAAATCACGTCTCCGTTCCCACAGAACTCCCGACAAAGGCTTCCAAACATTCTAGAACCCCAAAGACCTCAACCAAGCTTCACAAGGATATCCATGTCGTATTCCTTGTGAATTCCTCTCCAATATGAAACCCACACCTTAACAATAAATATATCCCCCAATCGTCGACTAACTGATAACAATGCAATTCATCTTAATATTACATTGTTATGAACAACAAACAATCAGAACAATTAAAATTTACTCATCAGCCACCTTGGTAGCGCGTGTGTAGACGACTTGGCCGGCGTGTTGGACGACAGGCTTGATCAGACCCTTAGCATGAAGTTGGCGCAGTGCTTGCTTGGCCAAGGAGGCACGGACCTTGAATCGTTCCGACACGACCGAAGGAGTGATGAGCTTGACAGAGACAATCTGAAAAAGGAATGTTGAAACAGATCAAGGTGAGTTGTCGATATATATTTTTTATATGTGTAAGTGACAGAAAATGCCAAAATTCCAGAGGAATTGCGACGAAAGTAACTTACTTCCTTAGTGAATTTATCATGGGTAGCCTTGTCGAAGAGAACAGCGTTGTTAAGCTTGTCACGGACCTTTCCCTTTGACCACTTCTTCTTCTTAGCTTTTCCACCTCCGGATCCGGCGGGTTTAGCTTTCGCGGGCTTGTCAGTCTTCTTGGCCTGCTTCGGCGGCATGGTACTACCTAGAATTATTAAAATAAAATAAAAATAAGAAAATAAGTGCGCGACAAAAGAGAAATAAGGGACGGAGAATAGAGGAATTAAACTTTGGGAAAGCGAAGTGAGCCGGTGCGAGCGAGTCGAGCAACGAGAAATTCGTTTCGAGAGACGCCTGCACACCCTGTTCCCTGAGCTCGTTTTTTTCAAAGTCCTCTTGTTAGACGCAATCATTTGCTTGTGTTGATTTTTCTCGTTTAAAATTTTTAAAACACCGAATGCTTTTGGAAATTTACAGACACGGTATTAGTGGGAAGTTTTGGGGTTTTCTGCTAAAAATCACATCATAATTTTACTTTCACTGTTTGGAGTTCTCTTACAAGAATATAATGGTTTATTATAAGATTTCTGAAAATCACTGAGTGGGCTCGAGACTATAGATATAACATACATATAAACTACCATTTCTGGCACACCCACCCCATCCTTCAATTCCCTCAAAAACAACCTCTTTTTACACCTTTTATCCACTATTTCATATAAAAACCCTCCAAATTAAGCTTCTTTTTCAATAGCGCACAACTCACCCACTTGCACTAGAATCTGTCTAGCCCAATAACTACCATTTTTATTTAATATTGCTTATAATTAAATGATATGAAGATTAGTAGTTCTTTCAGCAGAAATTTCTCACTGAGAAATAATTCTCGTTTCAACTTTATACACATTGAAAGCAGCGCGTTTTTAGCGTTATGTTTCAATCTTTTTTGCTAGCAGACCATTCACTAACAACATTTTTTCTTCAAAATCTAGACCACTGCGTGTTCTTCGTGCCATTATTATATTCCGTGTTCTGTTGTATTTTCTTTTATTAACACTCCTGTTATTAACATTACTTATTTTTTAGTGTATCATGTGAACCAATGGAGATATTTGTGATTCTAAATCTGCAAGATCATGAAGGAAAATCTCATGACGAAATGCTTCTCAAATTCAGCGATGAGGTTTCTTTAATAAGTTTATATATTATTATTAATATGGTTTTTAAATTCAGGTCACGGTGAAACAAGTAATGGAAGAGATCGAGTCTACATGGTATATTGAGAAAGAAGACCAACGACTTTACTACAATGGAGTTCGAATCAAAGATCTGAATTCCACTCTGAAGCAACTAGGCTTAAAGCAGAAAGATGAAATTATCGTTGTAAGTGATTTTTATATTTATTGTTGTTTCGCACGATTTGGACATGATTTTCGAGATTCATAGCTAAAATGTGTCAAAATTTATAAAGAAAATCAAATTCATATCACTATCGTTAAATCGAGAAGCGACTATATTAAAATTTTCCTATTAAATTCGAACAAAAACTAATCTTAATAAAAATTCGTGTTTTAGAAACATTTCAATGTCGATGTTTGGGCTAATGTCGTTATGCGTGCGTCTGACATTAAGAGAAGAGACACTAATGATCAACCTAAAGCTGCTCAACATACACTTGATTTGATTGGTATACTCGAAAAGAGTAAATTTTTTTCTTGTTATCACCGTCTACTCAATCAAATGGAGGATATTTCTCATGAAACAAAGG
>VOSG01000590.1:0-18493 GCA_009761265.1 Halicephalobus sp. NKZ332 | reverse complement strand
CGGGGAGATAAGCTATTATAGAGAAGAACTTACTTCAAGAATTAAAAATATGCTTATCGACAATTCAATCCTTGCCTTAGAATTTAGATTCAGAATCCTGTGATTTCTGAAGGAACCTATTAGCCAATTTAAAAAATTAAGGTTTTTTGGAGAGCAATATTTGACAGTTTACTGAAGCTACAAAGAGAGTTACAGTGTGTCCAGAAAAATTTCGTTAATCACTCGTCCTGAGCGTATAGTAAACGGAATCCGTATGTTCTTTTTTCTTGATAGTAGTATTCGATGAGCTCTTTCAAATGAGCTATCAAGTGTCTTTATCCGTCTTCTGGATTTAGAGCTACGGCTCCGCAAAAAAACGACTTCACCTTGAATAAATCCGAGATTTATGGCACGTTAGTTGAGCCTCTGAGAGCTTCTGGAGCAAATCCATCAATACCCTCAGATAGCCCTGAGGCTGAATAGTGCACGACAACATTTTCGGAATTTTATCGATATCCTCTGGATTTTTGTGAGCATTCAAAGTTTTCTGGCGGACAGGTGGATATCCAGATTTTCGACTTTGAAGATCCGTAAGAAATTCCAGAGAGCTCCAAATTGAAAAATAAAGGCAGATTTGGATAGAGCTCGACTTCCTCTATCAGAAACATATCTTTTTTAATGATTTTGGAGACTTCGATTTTTTCGGATATTGGAATTGAAAGAAAGGAAGGAGAAGGAGAAGGAATGACAGCGAGATAAAGACAAACACTAATTTTATCATTAAAAACTAAATTAAGATTATGACATTTTTAAAAAACCTCTAATATTTCTTACTTTTGCTTAAATTTGTATGACTTTTAAATTTCGATCATGTCATCAACGAGTTCATCGACATCTCCATCGATGATTTCGTCAATAGATGCACGGAGATTCTCGGCTCTAGTCGAGAACCAAGTACCAACTACCGTTAGATGAAAAAAAACCGAATATTCTTTTTAAAAATAATTTAAAATCCATGAAGGTCAAATCCACTCTACTTGACCTCACTTGACCTCTTCTGGATCCAATATCCGAAAAAATCGAAGTCTCCAAAATCCTTAAAAAAGATATGTTTCTGATAGAGGAAATCGAGCTCTATCCAAATCTGCCTTTATTTTTCAATTTGGAGCTCTCTGGAATTTCTTACGGATCTTCAAAGTCGAAAATCTGGATATCCACCTGTCCGCCAGAAAACTTTGAATGCTCACAAAAATCCAGAGGATATCGATAAAATTCCGAAAATGTTGTTGTGCACTATTCAGCCTCAGGGCTATCTGAGGGTATTGATGGATTTGTTCCAGAAGCTCTCAGAGGCTCAACTAACGTGCCATAAATCTCGGATTTATTCAAGGTGAAGTCGTTTTTTTGCGGAGCCGTAGCTCTAAATCCAGAAGACGGATAAAGACACTTGATAGCTCATTTGAAAGAGCTCATCGAATACTACTATCAAGAAAAAAGAACAGACGGATTCCGTTTACTATACGCTCAGGACGAGCGATTAACGAAATTTTTCTGGACACACTGTATCTAGAGTCTATTTCTTAAGTACGTAAGTTCTGATTGATATTTTCTAAACAGTGCAACAAATTCTCCAAAAGTCTCTTCTCGAAAAGGGTGTGAGGCAGAAATTCGCATGGAGAAATGCAGAATTTGAATTAATTCCATAAGGAGACCCCGTGGACAATTTCGATATCTGATGATACTCCTAGTTATGTAATGAAAATGAACTTACAGGTTTTCTAATAAAAAAAATTACACACAATGGTGAAATGTTATAGAATGCCCCGTATTATTTTTATAGCTGGGTAATAATTGCATCAACATCATGTATATATTTCACTAAAACTATTGCGATCCTGTGAAAAATGAGTATTATTATTGCACATGAATTTTGTATCGACCACCAAATGTAATAAGTGTGCAATATATTCCTTAAATCACACCAACATGCAATATTGATGACAAAAATCGCAAAACATTTACTAGAAGGTATATTGAACATCATGTGACAGCCACTGAGCTCTCCATAATGAATTTTCACGTCTTTGTTACACTTCGTACAAGGAATGCTCAGTAACTGTCAATGTTCAGCGAAGCCATTGATTCCAAACTTTCTAATCGATTTCGACTTAACTTGGTCCGAAAATTGACAATTGATATCTGGCATAATTTTTATCAAAAACACAACACTCTTTCTTAATTAGTAGATGTTCGTGGAACCAGAAAAATCATATTGCACAATTCATCAAAGGTGATGGCTATTACGAAGTGTGTACGTGATATAGCAAGATAATTTTCTGACAACAAAAGTAGTATTCTCTTTGTCCGATTATAGAAACATGCCTGCAAGAACCGAACACTTTAGCGAACCAAAATTACCAAGTTACTCAGATTGAGATGAAAACTTGTAGAATCGAAAGTATTACACAAATAAGTTTATTTCGAGATTTATCTATTGACATTGCCGTGCACAGTTTATACAATTTTACCATAAATTCATACACTATTGTTTTCTTCCTTGACTTACAAAGCCGCCTATTGTAACCTATCAATACGGTTATCAATAGCAGTATTCCTGTAAGAGTCAGTTAAGTTAATCCCATGTGACTGTATATTGATAAGAATTGACTAGCACACCTTAGAAGAGCACGGACATTACAGATCCTTACTATATTGGCACTTGCTTACTGAACTTTACTAAACAAGCATTTAGAATAATGGGGAGCAGGACTGATTCGTCTGTTGATCAAGCATTCTGAGAAATCAGCCTCTGATTGGTACTTATTTTTAATTTGTGGTCCAGCATTCAGGTTTAAACCTGTTTTCCATGTCTATATGTTTTGTGATCTTTTGATTGATAAGAGATAACAGTTTTTAAAACATTTCTAGTGATCAAAATTGAACCAGCGAAACTTGATTAGATATTTCATTGATCAAGAATTTCGAAAAGTCGATCGCTGGGCAGTATCTACCTTCTAAGTGTGCTTCGATCAGGTGAGTTTAAATTTAACTTCCATGTCGAAAATACTGAATATGAAACACCCCACTACACGTTAGTTTAGAAACGTATTTCTCGAATCATGCGATTCCTAGTGGTTTTCTTCATCATTATTTCGATGTTAGCGACATCGTTTGCATGGCCAGACTGGAAGGATGGCTATCAATGCAAATGGGCTGACCACTGTGACTTCGAAGGCATTAGCATCGGTTCACAGCTTTCTTCAGGAGAAGATTGCAGCAAAATATGCTACGAAAATAAGAGATGTACCCATTTCACATGGACTAGAGACAACGATGGGACATGCTTTCTGAAAAGAGGTGATAATTTGCAACCGAAACGATACGATGGCATATATTCAGTCTGTGGTATTGTACGTGGGAATATTGTAAATGAGAATATTGTACATGAGAATAGTGTTCCACCCCGCTACATTGTCATGTGCGAGCCAAAAGAATTGTAGTGTGCACGAGGTCCTGAGAATAAATTTGAGCCACAGATCCTAATCCAAACCAAGATCCGTTAATAATGAATTTAAATTAGTATTGTTTGTAAGGAGTAAAATAAAGGTTTATATCGAATGGCAGAATCTTTGTGAGGAATCATTTTAGAGGCTGTGTTGTGTAGAACTGACTGATTTCAGGTATCTCTTCGTTGTTGTCAACGTCATATTCCGAATCAACAAGATGCCCATCGTCAGCAACATAATGAAATAGGAGGAGTAAGGAGACTGCAAATTTAATATTCATTGTTAGTGAACATTAGTTGCTTATGCGTACTTTTATGTGGTAAAACAATTTGTTGATGAATCCACTCTTTGGGATATAAGATAAGAAATGAAAAAACTAATTGTCTGATAAATTTCGTCTTTTAGAAAGTATGATAAAATGTCGAAACGCAGTTTACTACAAAAAATCGATGTAATTAATATTTATTTGTGGAATTCATAAGATCATGAGTTAGTAATTCTCTTATTGTCCGGTTTTAATTTTGTGATTATCGTTTGAGAGCTGTGTATAATTCCACCTCAGGCACGGTTTTTCCAAAAAAAGCGTCATTCTTCATTGGTCTTTACGAGACGTAGTGCATTGCAACAAGAAATGTGGGACGGGTCCATAATACACTTTCCTTCCTTGTTGCTGAAGTTAGTTTCTTATCACGATATCATTACGCACTAACGGTCGAAAAAAATTATCGAATGAACACACAGAGAAGCTATGATATTAGGCTCGCCTATCAACCTATGTACTAAGTTCAAATGATTTCTGAATATTATTTCGTTTGCATTTCTACACTCATGTAGAATGGGGTATTAGTATTGAAGTTGAGATGGTGATATTGCTTCTGAGAAGTTCTACTTCTTAGCGGAAGATAGTGAGTTTTTATTTTATTGACATGAACTTGTCAAAGTTTATTTGTATTACAAACAAATAAGATAGGGGGAGAAAACGTTTAAAGAATACTTTTTATTATTGAACCCTAATGCCAACCTTGAGCTACTTCATTCAAACCCGAACTTGTATGTAGATAATGCGATGGACACACTGAAGAATATTTTCTCGGGTATTAGTGTGTAAACAGATATCGTGATAAAAAATAACTTCAATGAGGGAGAAAAAGAATGATGTAGATCTATGTCAAAATCTTTATCTTAGTACACTGCACTTTCGTAGTAAACAGTAAACAATAAACAATAAACTTCGAAATTAAATTAAGTCTCTGAGGTGAAATTATACGATGTTCTCAAAGCGGTAATCATGGAATAAAACTGAATAATCGGAGCATTACTATAAACCTATGATCATTCGAATTTTACATATTAATATTATCTCTATTAATTACTTTTTTAATAAGTTATATTTTTGTCTCACTTTCTAAAAGACAAGTTATCATGCAGTTCATTTTCTTTATTTTTTATTTTCCAAAAATTAGCTTTATCAACAGATTGTTTCATAATATAAAAGATCGTATAAAAAACGAATGATTCCTACCAATGATGATTACTAAACTCATATCTCTCTTCTTTCTTGAATTCTTCCATACTAGTGGTGAAAATCTAGATAATAAAACAGATGACGGTGATGATCGGGAACTTATGACGAAGATCGGAGGGATATTCCGAAGTGTTATATGTTTATACAATAACTCTTAAGAAAATTATAGTCGAAAGACAACGTTTTGCAATCTACTGTAGAATCGTTAATTAAATATATAACAACAGTGTAGTGAAAAGTATTAGAGCTTCCATTGCTTAAGCTGAAGAATTTACATTCTTACTATATTACCGTAGAGTTGTTATCATGCATATGTGTTCTAAGCGAATAAGACACAGGAGAAAACAAGACTCGGCGTTGCTGATCAAGCGTTTTGAAGAAATCGCCCATTGGGTGGTGCTTATATTTTGTGTATACTGTGGTCAGCTGAATTAATGACAAACTTCCACGTCGACGTAAATATTATGCTCGGTTACTGTCAGTATAAGCTATTTCTGAAAACTTACGATTAAGATTTCCGTGTTAATACAGGTTACTGTTGATGCTTCGCCTTGTTTTCTCAGGCAGCTGTTTTTTGGATTAACAGTATAAATATTCATCTAAATAGTTAACATTCACTATCGAAAATAAATACTAACTTCTGGACTCTTAATTCTATCAGAACCTGTCTCGTTATTGGTAGATCTCGGTAAAAGTACTATACAGTCCTTTATTTAATTTTTATTTTTATACTTCCTTTTTACTTTGTTCTATTGACTGCACTAGAATGTAACATGGTTAAGATTAATTTGAAAAGATTTTTGATGAGCATGTTCGGGAATTTTTCCATAAAAATTTTTGTCTCTTTAAGTGAATTTTATTTTTCCAGATTACCTGTTATTTTTGAACTTATTATCGTAACCAACCAGATATTCAATTTTATTGGCTTCTAGTCGGCACAAAAACAACATGGTTCCACAAGGTTTTTATGTTCTTATTATTTTCTCACTTCTGCTTCACGTAAGTTCCCTCTTTCTAGGATTTCACGTATCGAGTTTTTTCTAGAATTCATGCGGAAGAGTGGAACAACGTTGTGATTCCATAGATCTCAGGAACAAACCCCACGAAGCTTTCAAAAATGAGGGTTCTCAATCCAATTGGCGAATCTACAAAAATTGTACGATTCTCGACGGAGATTTCACAATGTCGATGATGCTTTCCGAGCACAACACCGATGAACAGTTCCCAGTTTTCGAAAACCTCCGGGAAATCACGGGATCCGTCCTTATTTTTGGAGTTCGAGGACTAACAACTTTGGGAAGGATCTTCCCGAATTTAAGGATCATCGGAGGACAATCTTTGATTATGAATTACGCTTTAGTGATTTACCAGAATCAGGATTTGAAGACGATCGGATTGGACAAGTTGACTATGATAAGGAACGGCGGGGTGAGGGTAAAGGACAACTTTGAACTTTGCTATGCAGAGACGATAAACTGGGACTCCATCCTCATCGGGAAGCTCCGTGACGTCGTGGTAGAAAATGGAGGAACCACGAGAAACTCCATGGATACAGTCAAAAACAATTGCAATGAATACAATGGATGCAAAGTGGATAATTCAGAAAAATGCCAAAAAGTCGGAGATCAATTAGCATGTTGGAATTCCACAACTTGCCAGAATTGTGATTTTTTAAATCTATTTCGTATAAGATTTACTTTTTTCAGATTGCAAGTACCATAAACTCTCGGATGATACTATAGGTCCGGGCTGCAGTTCTTCCGGAGAAAAGTGCCACTCCGAGTGTATCGGGGGTTGCGAAGTCACGGATGATCCGGGGACTTGCCACGGATGCAGGAACTTCGAAGTCAACGGCACTTGCGTAAGCAAGTGTCCCCTGGGCACTTATGAATTACTCGACTGGAGATGCATAACACAAGAGGAATGTAATTCAAGAAGACCGGTTTCTTCATCGATGAATATCCAGGAAAAGATGGTCTGGAAAGCCTTCGCAGGGAAGTGTCATTACGACTGTCCGAAGGGGTATGAAGAAGGTGAGTTAATGATTTCAATATATGAAAAACAAATCACTAGCATCTACACAATTTCTATATATGGAATTTTATTTCAGATATCAAAGACAAGACTACCTGTAAACGTTGCGAATCCTATTGTCCCAAAAAATGCGCCGGAGGCATCATCCACTCTATTGGAGATGCTCTGAAATACAGCAAGTGTAATATTATCGAAGGAAATCTGGAAATCAATGTGAAAATCGGGACGGAAGTAATTCCCGCGGGGAAATTTACGGAAGCTTTTGGCGAAATCGAACAGATCGCGGGATTTTTGTTGATCCAAATGTCCTACCCTTTCACGGATTTACATATGTTTAGATCTTTGAAAAACATCAACGGAAGCGAGTTGGTGAACAACAAATATGCTCTTGTTATTGAAGAAAATCCAAACCTTCAAGAATTGTTCAATATTGAAGAACAACCTTTGAAAATTTTGAATGGATCAGTGAGTTTCCAAGCAAACAAGATGCTTTGCATGGAAAAAATCGAGGAGTTTTTGCGTCACATAGGAACGGATCCGGCGAAGGCAGATGTCTCGAGGTTCTCCAATGGTGACAAAGCGGTTTGCAACGAAGTCCTTATCGAATTTACCCTGACCAAAGTCAGTTCGAATATGATACATCTGAGATGGCCGAAGTTCAATACGTCGAACATGGATCAAGAGAAATTCCTCGGTTATCAAGTCTTCTTCAAAAAAGTGGATTATATGGGTCAGAAATTATCCATCAACGAAGACCGATCTGCTTGTGGGGATTCTTGGAGCATGGAGTTCTTCAATTCCTCAGTGGACGTGGAAAATGATGGAATCATAATCCCTGTGGATCCAAATACAGTTTACGCGTATTACGTCCAGACAAGACTCGTTAACCATCCCGGAGCCAGGAGCGGGATCAGTGACATCCAGTTCGTGAAGACCCATTTCCATTATCCGGATCCTCCGACAATCAAGAAAGCAACAGTGTTGGATGCATGTAGGATAGCTCTGGAGTTGGAGCCTCCAAGAGAGCCGAGAGGAAACATCACGCATTACCAGATTTCCTGGTTGATAAACGAAGATAAAAGGCATATCACTTTCCAGGATCCTTGCATTGATTTGCGTGAGTTTTTCATGAAATGAAGTGTAGAGTGCTGGATATTGTCCTTGCACGATAAGATTGCGAGGCACTTTGGAAAAACAGCTCTAACGAGGAATAAATAGCGTTTATTTTGTGTTTAAATTAAAAATTATAGCTATTATCCTAAGAGCGGTTCCAATAAAAATTAGTAAACAATCAATTGTAGGATAAATTTAAAATACTTTAAATCCAACTTCAATCTCGGATTTTCAGCTCATCAAATCCAACAAGCCAAACTAGCAATGGAAAAAGAAAAAAGAGAAAAAAATCAGAGAACTTGTTCGAAAGTAAAAGACTGCTGTAATTGCAAAGATGCCGAAACACCGGATTCAGAAGACTCAGAAATGGAAGCTCTCGAAGAAATCTCGAATTGTCTAGTTCCTACTGTTACAAGCGGAGAAAAAGAACCTGGAGACTTGGATAAGTGCATTTTTGTTAATGTGACGGAATTCGCAGCTATGAACATCAATGCCGTCAATGTTTCCAGCACGAAAATAATTCTCTCTGGCTTGAAACACTTTACAGAATACGAAGTCCAGGTTCTCTCATGTCAGGATGAAATGGCAATTGAACATTGGTGTTCTAAAACTTCGAAAGGAAGAGTATTAAGAACGAAACCTCTACGTGAGTTTGTTTTTCACATACAAGCCACATCTATACAACTTTTTTACATGTGAATTCCGTTTTTACTGTCTTATTTCAGCTGATAATGATGAAGTGGACTATGGCTCCATCAAAATAGACATGGTTGAACCCACGAACGAAAACAATGGAATGATTGGTGGATACCGAATCACCTGGGCACCTCCGGAAGATCCTAATAGTGTCTTGATTGCCTTCAAAGTCAAAGTTTCCAAAGACGACGGAGATGTAAGCAAATTTCATATACGGATTCTATAAAATGATTTTCAGACCCCGCTGGAACAATGTGTTCGTTACGATGACTATATCGCCAACGGGAAGGGAGTGGTATTGAATGGGTTAACGAACGGCAAATATAACCTTGAAGTCAGATCTCTAACTTTCAACGGATTAAGCAAATCTACGATCTCGAAAGAATTCAACGTCCATATCCCGGGATGGTTTACGTGGAATAGAATCCTTTACATCGTCCTTGGGTCAATTATTGTGATCACTAGTATTTGTATGTTGGGAAGAAAGTGTTACGAGAGAAACTTCGGGAAGAAAGTTCAGGAATATCTCCGACAAACGATTTCCGCAAATCCAGAATATTTGTCTCTAATCGGTGCTTACAAAGTCGACGAGTGGGAACTGAAGAGAGATGACTTATTTTTGGATGAAGAAATCGGAAAAGGAAACTTCGGGAAAGTTTTCAACGGATACGGTAAAAACATAACTTCTGTTTGTGGGGTCAATTTTGGGGACTGTGCAATTAAGACAGTTTCTGAATCGGCATCTCACGCAGAAAAAGCTTATTTTCTTCTGGAAGCAAATGTAATGAAACAATTCGATACAAGTTTCATAGTGAAACTTTTGGGAGTGGTCTCTGATGGACAGCCGGTACTCATCGTGATGGAACTTATGCAAAACGGGAACTTGAGAGATTTCTTGAGATCACGAAGACCGGATGCAGAAGAAAATACGAATAACGCTCCTCTTCCAACTATGCTCAACTATTTCAAGTGGGCGATACAAATTGCTGATGGCATGGCGTATTTGGAATCTCTGAAATTCTGTCATAGAGATCTCGCAGCAAGGAATTGTATGGTGTCTTCTGATGAAACAGTGAAGATAGGGGATTTCGGGATGGCGAAAGACATGTGCTATCATGAGTACTACAGACCTGCAGGAAGAAGGTTAATGCCTATTCGATGGATGGCTCCGGAATCTTTGAAAGACGGTATTTTCACGGTGAAATCTGATGTCTGGTCTTATGGAATTGTTCTTTACGAAATGCTGACTCTCGGAGAACAGCCCTATGCGGGGTTGGGGAAGGACGAAGTTTTCAATTACATAGCTTTGAAGAGAAACATCCTTCTCAAGCCTTATAAGTGTCCGGATTTCTGGTATGATTTGATGAGGATCTGTTGGAAGTACGATCCCAGTGACAGACCTTGGTTCTACCAGATCGTGATGTATATGAAAAATTCGGTGGAAAGGATTCACTTCGATAATGAAATGGTAAGATTAGGTTTCGGGAAAATATTTCTTATATTATTTTTCCAGGCTGCGATGTTCGAGGAACAATGTTTCGTGACGACTCATTTCGACCAGATCGACAACGAGGAGTACGACTTCATATATAATGAAGAAGCAGAAAAAGCGAAAAAAGAACATATTCTTCGGGGACTCGAAAAACTCGCCGCTCGAAATTTCGTTAAACATGAGTATCAAAAAAAAGGTTACAGTGACTCTGAATCCTTGAAGAATAGCAGCGATTCCATAGATTGCTCGAAGTTCAACACGTTGACGATAAACAAAATGAACGACAAATTCAAATCTCCGGAAACTCTAGCACAAAAACAGACTCAAGAAAGAGAGAAATCCAAAACAAAGAAGGACGAAGACAGCCATGTCTCGTTCACAGTACCCTCGAGAAAAGGTAGGGTTTCCAGAAAAATATCGTATTCAGAGGTTTGTAACGATGTGGATCAGATAAAGAAGACCAAACAAGTGACAGAATTTCCAAAGAACGGCATCAGAGAAAGTGTTTGAAAACGTGATGTTGAAGTCTACAAATGGCATAAAAATATTTAAAAAGTTATTTCTAAATTATCAAATATTGAAAACTGTGGATTTGAAATATTTTTAGAAACTGAAATAAACATTGCCCATATTATTTCATATTAATTTAAAGAAACTGATGATATCGATCTTTTTAAGAGGTAATCAAAATATTGAGCTTAATATGTATTGGTATATTAATTTTCTTAAAATAGAAGTGTTGACTCCACATTTTTCTTTAAAAATGAATACAACCATAATTCAAAACTCAGTAATAAATAAATTTTATTTTTCCATATTTCTAAAGGCATTTTTAAATAACATTAATGCACTTAAAAAGGCATAACTATGAATTTATTTTTCTCTAAATTCAAAGATTTTTTCCTAACTGAAAATATTTCAACCCGTTCTTCCGGTACTAAGGCTCATTGAAGTTTAAAATATGCCCGTCAATCAATGAACATGAGGTCAGAATAGTGTAGAGCAGAATCAATTCCAAATTTTTCTGCACTTTCTTTCAATCTGGATTTTATCAACTCCATGGAATCAGGAAGAGAATCTTGTTCGATGGAATATGGAAGACAACTGAAAACGACATTTGCTTCTTCTGACATCTGCATCTTCATACAAATCGGGAACTGATTTAATAAGCTTTTTTCGACCTGAATTTGGAGAATTATCACTCTAAGAAAAATTAAACTTACTAATTCCTCGTTGGTTTCTCTGTCTTCCAACATGAGCACGTTGATGACAAAGACGCCCATGGGTTTGAGAACGGCCTTGATAGAGCGCAGGGTCTTCTGGAGGAGGAAAACCTTCGCAGGACAAGGCATGGATTTCGTCGTGTCGCAAGCGTCCAGAACGACAGCATCATACTTTGTTCCTAGAAATCAAATAAAACTACTATATTAAGATAGTTATCGTGCTAATAAAACAATTGTATTAGTATAGTAGGAGATTAGATAATTTTGTTTTTAATGATATTTACCTTCGATTTCGGCGATTCTGATAGCTTCCACACCGTCCATGGCAATTGTTTTTCTTTTCTGGTCGTCTTCTACTCCGAACCATTTTTTGGCAAGATCAATAACAATTGGTTCGATTTCAACGACAGTGATGGAGATCTGTAAAAATATAAAAACAATATCCAAAATTTAAAAGTTCTTGGAAACCATTAGTTCATCGAAAAAGTGAGGAAAGTTGTTTTGGAATTACAAAAAGATAAAAATATTTACTTTCGGTCGTTTTTTGTGCAAAAACATGTCGAAATTTCCTCCTCCTAACCCGATCACCAGCAAAGAACTATCGCTATCTTTTTCTTCAGAGAGCCTCAACGCTGAAACCGCAAAGATCTGAGTCAACATGGCGGCGACGTATTGGGTAGATAGATGAGTGTGGTTCACTCTCCACATCCTGGTATCGGAATCTACCGAATTCCTTCCTGGAGGAGGGATCAGCTGGACAACGGTGTCGTATTCGGACTCAAACCCATTGATGAAAACTGCTCTGTGAACCGAATGAGGTCTAGAAAGTGTTGTTCATATATAAAAACAAAAAGAAACTTATAAGAATGGAGAAATAAATATATGAAAATAAAGAAATGAATGCATAAAAATAAACTCACGAGTCTTGATGGAGGATGTCCACCACGGAATAGCAAGTTTGAGATCGAGTTTTGCTATCTGAATCCACACAGACTTTCTCGATTTCGACTGTATTTACATCTTGTTGATGAATAGTGCCGAAATTAGTATCCTCTATTATCTGAGACTTCATGAATAGGGTCTAGAAACCAACATAAAAATCTCAAGTCAATCTTGAAAACACAAAACTAAATCTTCCTTGAAAGCGATATATGGAAACTTACAGAGATGAGGTAGACACCTATGATGAAGATGATCACCACTTTTAGTAATTTGAACATGAATCTCGCCGTCAACGGATTTCCTGTCTTAATGAAAAATTGTTGACGAAATTCTGTGAAAAAAAATCGTCGATCACCGCAAACAGGCGAGACTCCAACATGACGGCCCCGTTCTATTACCATGCCGCTCCTATAAGAAACATTTATAAGCAATAATTGTTTACACAGCGTTCGTTTGATTGTCAAACAAAAGACAGCAATTTTAAATAGATAAATCTAATTTTTTTATTGAAATACTTAAAAAATGATTTAGCATGAAGTGTCGACGAGTGTGATAAGGAGACTTATGACAGAGATTATGAGTTTTAGGAGGATAAACGAAAGCTGATACTCTTCCAAGGTAAAAATTCTTGTCGTAAAATTTGCAGAATTGATTTCCGAGGAAGATACACTGATAGGGAACAATTCATGCGAAATATGTTTATCGAAATTATTCATACAAAACATGTTTGTGGAAAATAATTTATATGAAACGTACTTTTTAACAAAAATCTTCCGTGAAATATTTTATTTCAAATAAATATCCGTACAAAAATATTGTTTACAAAGTAATTATTTACATGGAATACATTAATTGCAGGAAATTATATAGATTTTTTAGAAAACAAACTTTCGAAAGCAAAGTTCTTTTTGGCGTCAGATAAATTAAGCCAAAAAAATCGTTCTTTCGAAATTTAAAATTCAACTGAAAACCTTTACACCAATAAAAACAAAAATAGAATTTATTTCGAAACAATTAGAATTAATTCTTTTGTATTTCTACTTTTTTCGAAAAAAATCGAAACTTCTCATTCAAACCACTTTTCTTCCGACAAAAGCCCGCAAGAACGTCAATCTCGATAAACCTGGCCGAGAACCAGCCAAAGAGTACTTGTCCTCCCGCAGCTTTATCCAATTTTTGTTCTTTCCCGTCCAAGTTTATTTAGATTCAAATTTGTTTGGCATTTTCCCTTATTGGTCTCAAGCCCGCTCGCGACGACGATGCCTGCAGAATGCGGAATGATGTAAGCTGCCGCTTACAGCAGCTTTATCTTTCTAGATTTGTCTTTATCGATTTTTCCCGTCATTATCACTTTAAATTGTGCAAGAATGATTTGTTTCAAAATCTAAGATACTTAAGGGGCTTCGAAATAACTATATTTATGTTTGTATCTTTCAGATTGTGGGCAGAATGATCGAAGAAGAAGAGGAATCTCGATCTTTCGCAAATTGCCAAGTTAATCCGCCCAAAACCGCCAAAACATGGCAAGAACGATTATGGCTTCAGGTTTGTTTTTTTGGCGAATAGTGCACGGTATAACTTTTGTTTGCTTTCGAGTTTACTTTTTTCTCGAAAAAATGGGAAATTCAATATTCGTCATCTGTTTAATTTTACTATTTGGCTTTTGTCTGGATCTGTTGCTGGAATTGGTGAATGGATATTCGATCGGTAGCTTTCGAATAGTAATGTTGAAATTTTGTGAATATTTTAAATAATAATTCTAAAAATATTACAAGACAAATCTCACATGAAAACGGATTTAAAATTTCAGAAAAATTTAATTTAAAACATTTTTATTTTAAAAGTAAAAATAAGTTCATTAATTTTTAAACTGTTTCTGTATTTCTTTTAACGTATAAATTGTAATTCCCAATGTGAAATCATCCCTGCTGTTTCCAGGGAAACAAAGTCATTGTCTTCTTCTTCATTTCGGCTTCGACGATCGCCGCGGTTCTGTCGATCATCAGGGGCATCACATTATCTACAGAAACCCTTCACACTCACGAATCCGGAGATCCTCTTCCGACCTTGACTGTAGGCACAGAAGGAGGGACTTTCACAGTTTTCGAGCTTCACCAAGCTATCTTTTCCTTGGTGATTTTGCTGATCTTCGCTATTGCCGCAGGCTACGTCGTCGAAATCGTTAAATTTCCGGCTTTACTAGGTGGGTTTTAAATATTTTTTGAGATTAACCTTCATTTCCAGGGATGCTGATAATAGGAATTGTGTTTCGAAATTGTGGTCCTTTTGATCGGAAGATGGGATTTCCGGATTCGGTTTCGACAGTAATCAGAAGCTTGGCTTTTCTCGTCATTCTTCTTCGAGCCGGACTCGGACTTGACTCGAAAGCTCTGATAAAATTAAAGGTGGATTTTAATTAGTTTTTTTTAATTCCGGAAATTTTCAGGGAGCTTGTGTCCGTCTGGCCTTCTTGCCTTGTTCTGCCGAGGCGATCACAGTGGCTGTCGCTGCTTGGTTGATCTTCGAAATGAAGTTTATCTTTGGACTGCTTCTAGGGTGAGTTTGATAACATAAGGATTTATTAATTTTGCGATTTTCTTAATCCTTAGTTAAAAATATGACGAAAATTGTTATTAGATGTTTGTAAATTCTAAATTTAAATGTTTTAAAATTAAGTTTTTATCTTAACTCTAATTTTTTAGGTTTGTCCTGGCTGCAGTTTCTCCAGCAGTTGTTGTCCCTCAGATGATAGACCTTCAGTCTCAAAAACTCGGAACAAACAAGGGAATCCCGACTTTGGTAACGGCGGCGGCAAGTATCGATGACGTCTACAGTATCACCTGGTTTACGTTGATTCTTGGATTTGTCGATACAGGTAAAGCTGATTTAACTCTTAAAATCCTATTTGTATTTTCCAGAGGCTCCGAATACAAGTTTCGTTTTTACTATCATAAAGGCACCTCTCGAAGTCCTCGGTGGAATCATTCTGGGGTCGGTTCTGGGATTAGTTCTGTGGATCTTCCCAGATCCCCAGCTGACTCATCTCGGATTCAGAAGACTTTCGTTCCTTATTTCTGCTTCTTGTGCGATTTTGTTTTCTTCGAATTTTTTCGGAGTAGAAACCATCGGTCCCATCGCCATCCTTGTTGCTGGATTTGTCGCTGGATTAAGATGGAGAAAGTTATCTCGAACTGAAAGTCTGGCTGAAGATGAATCTTTGAAAATTATTTGGAATTATTTCGCCCAACCTTTTTTGTTCTCATTAATTGGATTCCAGTTAAATTTGAGTCAGGTTGGTTTTTAGTCCTTAATTTCTTAGTTTCAAATTTCTTTTTTTTTTGAAAATTTAATATTTTTTGGAGAATTTATTTTTTTTCAATTTAGGGGTTTTTGGGACTTATGTTGAAAAACAATTTACTCCAAGTTTTTGGAATTAAAATTATATAGAGATGCATTAATATGACAGTAACTGATGATTGAAATTTGTAGATTGACAACAAAGGTATTCTCCAAGCCATAGCCGTCCTTGTTCTAGGTCTCGTCGTCCGCTGTATCGTCGCCGTGATTGCTGTTTTTGGAACCCATTTGAATTTCAAAGAAAGAGTTTTTACTTCTATTGCTTGGCTTCCGAAAGCAACTGTTCAAGTAAGTTTTGCATATTAAGAAATTTCGGTTTTACTTATTTTCAAAAAAATTATATTTCAGGCTGCTTTGGCTCCTGTTCTTCTGGATTTAACGAGAAGTCATCCCGACAAATTCCTCGACTTCCAGCCAGAGGCAATAACGATTCTGACAGTAGCCATCGTGGCTATCTTGGTCACGGCTCCTCTAGGCGCTGTTTTGATCAGATTTAGTGCTCCGATTTTGCTCAAAAAAGGGAAACTTGGGGAAGAAGAGGACAGCGGAGTCGATTTGAAGGCGTTAGCAGGATAGAAATTAGAATGAAAAATTTATGGGATTTCAATCAATTTTTCATATCGATGTTGATCTCAGGATTTTTGTCAAGTCATATCATTGCAGGATTTAGATATACATACTGTAGTGAGATTGTTTCAACACGACCTTTCAATTTCTTAGGAGTTAGGATTTTCATATGAGGAAAATTAATATTTGGTCTTTCGTTGTGAAATTGATTATAAAATAATTTTATTATGAACTTCTCTCTTTTTATTTTTTTAAATTCCCTGATAGTCTCAGGAATTTTGATTCCATCTCGAAAGGTTCTCTATTTTTGAGATTATGGAATTATTTGCTTAAGAGGTCCAAACTGATAAGTGGAACTAGTAATATGAAGTTTTTTCTTTTCAGAAGAAGTTTAATCAGAGTGATAAAGAAGGAATTTTTTGATTTTGTCGATCCAAGTTTTTTCTGATTTTTTCCGCCGCTCTTTTCAAAGATAACCTTTACCGTTTATTTCCTCATGATTAATACGGTGCCTGCTCGACGAGAATGTTTATTTTTTAATTTGATTGATATTTCAGGGAAACTAGTAAGATGAAATTTTCTGTCGTTTTCTTTGTCTTCTATCTTACTCTGGTTAAATCCCAATGTCCAGATGAGTACGTACAGGGGCTCTTAGGAGAGGAAAATAACTGTTACTATTTGTCTGTGAATCCCTACGACTTCGTGACAGCAGAAAGGTTCTGCATAAACAGCACCCAGGGAGCCCATCTGGTCTCCATCTTGAGTGTAGGAGAAAATGCTATCCTCACCAGTATCGCCATAACCCAAAATGGATTTTTTGAAGGTTATGATTCCTTTTGGATAGGGATAAATAATATTTTCGGATCTAATTTTACTTGGACAAGCCACGAACCTATAAGTTACACAAATTGGGACTCTGGAGAACCTGTAACAAATAGGGCTTCTTGTGGAATCTTGAAGTACAAGAATAATGGGATCTGGAATACCGACAATTGCCTCAGCTCCATCGCGAGACCTTTCATGTGCAAGGTCGCTATAAATCAGGGTGGTAATCCGACTACAGTACCCCCAACTACAAAAGTTATAACTCAGGCTCCACCAACTCAGGCTTCAACAATTCCAGATCCGACTACTCCATCGTTGTGTCCTCTTCCAGGATACAACATCTGGAATAGCACTTACTGTTACAAATCATATTCTACCGCGAACTTGACGAACACAGATTACGAAGCAATTTGTGATACTTTAGTTTCTGGAGGACACTTGCCTTCTGTTCACGGGATTTCTGAGGAGCTCATGTTGATCAGTGAGTTTTAAAATTTCAAAGAACTAGATGAAGGATCGCGAAATTCCTTAAAATTTGAAATTGAAGCAATCACTTTAGCATTTTTAAATTGAATAAGTTAACGTTAATTGAAAGTTCTTTTTTAGGTCTTTCTGCAAACAATAATAACGCTAATGGAAAAGGGATCCCCCTGGGTCTCACGAAGGAAATCGGGGAACCTTGGACTTGGTCCGATGGTAGTCCTCTAGACTTCACCAAATTCAGTGACAACACCACTGCCTTCGCGAGCAGTACTTCTGGGTGTGCCAGAATCAACAAAACTTCGCAGGCTTGGGACATTGTCGATTGTAACACTGTAGCCGAGAATTACATCTGTCAGATCCCCAGTCTAAACTTCTAACAAAAAACGACCGTTGCTGGAGAATACACAACTTCTCGTTGGTCTTCAACAGGAAGGAGGCACTCTTTATCCCGGAACTAATCAATAATCGAATAGCTTATGAAGTTCAAGCGCCCATCTAGGAACAATTGCCCTCTTCTTATCTTTCGGCTATACTGAAACTTCAGTACCAACACTTGTTAGACTAATTTTTAATTCATGTTTTTGACTTTAATGGTTTCGGGATTTATAGAAAAAATACAAAAAGAAAAAGGTTTATTTTCTGTATTTCCTGACAGCTTCCTTCAATTGTTGTCTGCTCTTGATGTTTTTGTTAGTGGATTCAACATCCTTGAGAACGTTGTGGATCTTCATCAACTCGTCCACCACCATGG
>VOSG01000588.1:0-18572 GCA_009761265.1 Halicephalobus sp. NKZ332 | reverse complement strand
TGTACGTATACTTATGTCCAAGCGACCGGTGCGAGAAGGTATATTTTTTGAGTTTTATACTTGATTGTCATGGAATTATGAAAACTTTCTATTCCTATGTTAATAACTAATAATGTACTATTTTATGGTATTATTAATTTAATTACTTATTATTAAAGTTTTTGAGAATCAGGGTGTACGTATACTTATGTCCAGGACCTTACATTATTGTATGAGAGAGTATGAATCCAATATATTGGATTGTTAGTATATCATTTTGTACGTGTAACCACACCCCTTTTACTATCCTTGGGAACTGGCGATCTTGTAGAACGATTGTTGGTTATTGAAGCATAAGTATTAGTGCTTCTGAGGTGTTCTGCCTCTCCGGCGTGAATATTGCAGAGTCCTACTGTAATAACAGTTTTGCTAAGCTTATTCGTCATACAAGCATTTAAGAGGTGAGAACGTGACTCTCTTATGGCTGTTGATTGAGGGTTCAGAAAAGTCAATCACTAGGCAGTGCTTCTCTTTTGGGTGTGCTTTGATCAGACGTATTCAAACCCAACTTCCATCTCACCAATTTGACGAGAAATTGTATTTCAAAATTTTCGTAGCCGTGTTTTCTTATAAATTTCAATTACTCAAATTCAAAATGTCAAAGATTTAGAGTAATTAATGTTAATAACCTTTTGAATCCAGCCGACTTCTAATGACGTTTGTCTACCACAGAAAAATCCACTTCTGTTTGTCCGAGATTCCCAAATTTGACAACTTCTGTATTCGGTGTTTTCTTATCCTTAATTACTAGCCACAAAAAGTAATTAAACCAGCTGCGATGAATTTTAGCTGTAAGTTTTTGGATTATCGTTTCTAAAAATATTTTAAAATTAAAAAATAAATTTCTTAAATACTTTCAGATTTCATAAAAGTTAAAAAATTGTTTTTGATGAATTCTTTACAGTAGTTGTATTTTTTCAGAAAAACACAAATATGCATTTTACACGTTTTAATCTTAAGAAAGCTCTGAGAATTGGTATGAAGATAATTTAATCAAAAAAACATTAATTTCTGGTTTTATTGTAATCTAATTTTGGAGACAGGAAAACTACTTTTATCACTTACTTTCGACTTACAAGTACGCCCACGTTTTTCTTTCATAACTTTTAAAATTAAATTTCGAAACTTATCTCTTCCTTCAACTTCAACTTTTTCTGTAATTTTGATGATAATATTTCAGTCACTTCTTACTTCCTGCCCTCTGGCAACAGAACTGCGGACTGTCTCCTCGCTTCAACGATCCTCACCCAGCCTCGGCTAGTAGTAATCTTCGTCTTAATCATCATACTTAATACAGCATCTCTCATATTAATATACAGAACCACCCGTGTATTAATATCGAAAACGGTGAGAAAATTCCGAAAAAGATTAATCTTTATTTTTTCTAGATTTTCCACGTAAATTTACTGATTTTATTTTTCAATGTCTCGGTCGCATTTTCCTTGAGGGCCAGTGTGACTACAGTAAGGTCGATGATAAAAATTTATTATTTTCTGAGGATCGTCGAGAGTCCTGTAAGTCAAATATTTCCGATCAAAATGATTTTTCTTCTAGAACGATTGCTCATCGATTTGGACGAAACAAAGCTGCACATTATTGGAATCTCTTTCGAGTTTCCCCTTCGAGGCTCTACCGTATCTTTTTGGATTGATTTGTTTGGAAAGATTGGTGGCGATCCTGAATGTTAAAAAATATGAATTTAACAGAAGTCCAAAAATCATCTGCTTTCTGGTGGTCTTGGCAGTAAGTTGAACAAGATTTTAAGAAATGATTATAGAATAGGTTTAATTTCTGACTGAAAGAGCTATTTCTTAGTATGGAAAGAGTAGGACTTTTTCTTAAATGTACTTATAAATGTGCAAATATATATAGGTACATATGTGGATACGAAAAGATATGTATGTATAATTACATGTACACCTACACATAAATACAAACGCATACAAATATACATCCAGTAAAAAATAACCGTCGTATTGTGATCAAACGTATATCACATGCCAGTGAATTTGTCCACCATCACTATTAGAAACATTTTTATCAAAACATAAAATAATCCATATTCTTAATTTCAACTTTTACAATTCTTTTTCAGTGGATGAAGCCTTTTTTCGACTTTCTCTTCAAAATCCAACCTCGTCCGGATTCCTCCTTGGACGTCATATACTGTAGTTCCCTCACGACTTACGCTCAAAATTACAGTGCCACTTTTTCGCCTTGGGAACTCCTCCACATCGTCTTCATTGCCTTGTGCATACTTATTGCCCCGACTTTGATTTTCATAAGTTCTCGGAAAAGAAAGTTGACGGTGAAATCCACGAATTCCCTCAGTTCCAGATATCAGAATCTAGAAATCCTGAAAACTACCAGACTCGTGCTCTTGGATGTCATCATCTACAGTATCTTCAACGTCCTGGAAATAATCTCAGTTCTACTGTTAGCCTACAGTAAGATGGACGACGTACTGTATTTTGTTTTCGTTAAAGAAGTTACCAGTTTTTCCTTTGTTATTTTGACAATCGGATATTGTTCTTTTTTCCTTTTGACTTTTCCAGCGACAAGGACCGCTCTTTGTATCAGGAAAAGTCCGAAAAAAAGGACAACAATCACACCGATTGCTGAATCTGATGAGTATTTCCAAATTTACAAAAAACAATGGGATTGATTTTATGGTGGTGGAAACTAATAAAATTCATAAGTATAAATCAAATCCTCATTGATTTTCAACAATATTGCAGTTCAAAAATGAAAACATTTAAATGTCTAAAGTATCTACTTAAGATCTAAACATATGAAAACTATATTTTCCGACAAAATATTCAACAATTCTAATTTTCAATGCGATTCAAAATCAATTCGATTTTGTTTCGAAAACTCTATTCCAGAATCTTCATTTTAGAAGAATATGAAGTGTCTAGAACTTTATATATCATTATTAAAAGCATTTTATGTAGGATTCATTATTTTAACGCTTTTCAACTAGAAAGAATAAAAATACATTGTTGGAGAACATTGAAGAAGAAAACGCTTGACATTCTTTCGTTTCGAGATTTCCCTCTATATTCAGCATATTTCTTCTTCGTCATTATTTCGAAATTTCTTTTCATTGTTTTTTCTTTTTATTTTTGTTTTACTTTTTATTTTTTAAATTCAAATTTTCAGAATTTCACAAGATGCATAGTGTGAAGAAAGTCGAAGAAAAAGCTCGCTTGGCGAGGGAAGAAAAGCGGAAAAAGAAGATGTTCGAACTTGATGCTGTCAGAAAAAAAGTTTTCAAATGCTTCCAGAATCTTCCTGGAAACGAGAGAACTGTCCTGGATTTAACGGAAGCGATACTGACCAGCATTCCGGATTTGTACAGTTTCTGGGTGATGAGGAGAGAGGTTCTTTTGAAAATCAAAGAGGTTTTTTTCGGAGAACTTATTTTTCATATATCAATTTTTACAGGAAATGGAGAAGGATGCTGAATTCAGCATTTTCACCGAGGAAGAGGCAGAACGAATTTGGAAGAAATCAGAAAAGAAAAGGGAGGAAAAAGTTGTTCCTGAACAAAGCGAGGAAAAAATTCCCGAGGATCCTGAAGCTAATACTGTTAATGAAGAAGCAAAGGAAGAATCGAACGAAAATCCTGATGATGTCCCTGAACCCGAACCTAAGCCGAAACCCCCTCGTCCCTCGTTTTTCTACCTCGTAGATCAAGAAGTTTCTCTCACCGAGGCCGCTCTTTTCACTAATCCGAAGTCCTACAGCGCTTGGAATCACCGAAAATGGGCAATGGAGATCCACGAAAACCCTCCTCTAGATCGGGAACTCCAGATTTGCCAAAAAGCGCTTTCTGTCGATTGTCGGAACTTCCACGTTTGGGATTACAGAAGATACATTGTTCGACTCCTCAAAAGAACTTTCGAACAAGAACTGGAGTTCACTCACGATATGGTCAAGAAGAACCCCAGTAACTATTCGGCTTGGCATTACAGAATCAACCTGCTTCTAGAGCTGGAAGGGAAAATCTCGGATTCCATGTTCGCGAGCGAGATCCGAGGAGTGACGGAAAACTGCGTCGTGAACAGCGAGGACCAAACAGCCTGGACCTACGTAAACTGGCTGATAGAGAGGAGATTCAACGCTTCCGAAGAGAGACAAGGTGTCCAGAACATTGTCTCGTTCACGGATAATCCCAAATACGAAGGGAGAAATCATTCAACTTTCGTCTTCATCGATGCTGTGGATGCTAAAACTGTTGAAAACTTCTTGAAAAATGGAGACAAAGTTGAATTGAAGCCGAGAATTGCTGGATCTTCCTACACGAAAAATACTCATGCTCACATTTGGGACGTATACAGTGATGCTGATATATCGACAACGTTTTCTTCTGGAGATTTGCCTGAATTTACCTCTTCCGAGTCCCCGAGAAGACGATATGTTAATTCAAAATACTTGAACAAGGTTAGTTTTTTATTTTATATATAAATATTCCCTTTTTATACAACATCTCTATAACTTTTCAGCTATATTCTCAATCTCTTCCGGAAATGTCCGAACAAGAAAACGAAGCCCTCACTTTCTTCTATGAATCCTGTGTCGAACTGATGAAAGAAAATTCTGAAACGAATCCATGGGAAATTTGTGCCCAAGCCTACGTTTTGCCTTTTCTTAAAGGAATCAATCGAGAAGTCGAAAAAGAAGTTGAAACTTTACTAGAAAAAGCGAAAACGGCAGATGCACAAAGGAAAGAAATGTATGAATCCATGAAGGACAAAGTTGTTTTGACAAATTTGTTACATGAGAAAAACGGAGATGGAAAGAGTTTTCTGGAAACTTTGACGGAGAAAGAGGGAATAATTTCCGCTGATTTTACAAAGTAGGTTTAACATATGTGAATTGAAATAACCTTTATTTTAGTTACTCTGTTCTGAGACCTCTAGCCGGATTGATAAGAGTAGCCGAAGAAGAGGATAAGAAGCTTGATCCACAGCTCGTTTGGTTCCTTCCGGCAACAGTATTGAACTGAACTTTGAAAATGGGTAACTACATAACTAACATATCTATGTACTTCATAACTACCAGATTTCGTAATTTTATAAAGTTTTATATTTTCGGGAAATTAAGCAAAGTGAGGTTGAATTAAAAATTATTCTAAGCTCTACGAAATCCTAAAATTCGTTTTTGTTGATTCTGATCCAGGCAAAATTACCGTAAAGCGAAATCGTAGAAAATTTCATAGGTTAGACATAATCATGCTTTGAGTGGTGCGGACTGAAAATGATTGTATGAATATGGATGTGTGTTAACGTGACCTACTTGATTTCGGACATTCGCCGAAGATACTTTGTTTCCTCATTTGACTTTTCTTCCAGGATCTCGTCTTCGTGATGAGTAGACCGCCTCCGGGTAATTACTTCGGATTGAGCTTCTTTGAACTTCGAAGGACGGAATTGGATTGCGAGCCATACAAGAAGAACGAGGAGGGCCAAGATAAAGATCCCTACGGAAATCAGGAGCATGATGAACCTCATCTGGTAGGAAGCACAGCAGTTGGGAGAATCGCACTCGAAGGCGAAGCTCTGGGAGCACTGGTAGTTTGGACTCACGCCCATCCTAGAAATCGGTACTGTAGAGAGGGTACAGTATCAAGAACATCACGACATCTTTTGCCCGGGAGATTAGGGTACTTTGGAGTAGATTATCACAGAAAGAAATGACATAATGTATTTCCGAGGATTAGGGTACTTTAAAGGAATTAGATTATGAAAAATGACCATCAGAATGTATTCGTCTAGGGATCAGAGTAGTTTGAAGAGGATACATGATCAAAGTTGAAAAATATCACAGCACATTTACCCAAGATTATAAATCCGAAATACATTTATTCTAGGGTTGTTGGGGATTGAAAAAGAATACTCGCGAATATAGCGGTGGTGAAAATTATCTGAAAATGGAATCGAAGGGATTTCTGGAAAGTTGGGAAGAAAAATTTAAGTACAATCGCGAAAGTTCCGAAACTGCTCTTACTATATTTAGTATTCATATTAGTATTCTGAGATTTTTATCACTAGTTCGTCTCCTAAATATTGTTCTCTCTTTAATTTCCACGCATTAAAAACAATTTAAAACGAATTATTCCAATAAAATATCAAACAAATCTTTAAAACATTCTTAATACATTTTCACCACTAGTGCTTCAAAAAAATGTTTCTTTTCATAGAATCTCAGTCGATTAGTGCCAAATAATATCTGAAATCAATTTTTCTCTAATAAGATTTCAAAGAATAAAATTTTTAAAAGCATTTCAAATAAGCTTTAAAATATCGAGCAGATTCTAAATAATACTTTACTTTTTCTTTTAATAGAACCCCGGGGCTATTATTTTTGAATAATATCCCAAATCGATTTCGGCTTATAAACCGAGAGAGAGCTTTGTCACTTTTCCTTGGGAGAAACCGGGCGTTTCCCGAGTGCCGCTCATCCTGGCTCGGGACAATGCTTCCTCCCCGAAGACAACTTGGGACTTGTTTACGAAAAATCCTTATTTTCTAGTTATTTTTTAAGTGGACAAAGCTGGCCGAAAATATTATATTACTTGATCACGTTATTGAGAAATGTTGTCAAATATAAAAGTTTGAAAATATTTTCCGACATAGATCTAGAAAATTCCAGAAGAGAAAATTTAATTTGTGTAAAAATTTGAGCGGAAAAATTCCGAAAATTTGAGGTGAGAACAGTTGATATTATTCTTTTGCGGAAATTAACACAAATTTTTAAACAAAAATGATTGGCGTTAAAAAAACAAATCTTCTAACCAAAACCGCCAAAAATATTTAAAGTTTGAAAAAATGGTTTTTTATATAAAATCGTCAAAAATGTTTAAAATTGGAAAAAAATGATTAGTCAGGAAGTCTATAGAAATTGATTCATCGTCGCCAATGGGAAACCTCATTTGCTGAAGAACGGAAAAATTATTTACTAGAGTGCAGGAAAAACCTAACTTAATTTTGTTCCATATACCATAATAGTCAGTCATAGGTCGCTATTTTATTTAATTACCTACATTCGAAGTGAAAGAAAACAAACCAGAACTAATTTTGTTTTGAAAATATAGCCGAATGAGGAAGAAATATTTATGCGAAAAGATCCACGGAAAACACTTATCTTTTTACATTAGATAGTAATCAATCATACTTCCTTACTTTACTTAATTACCTAAGTTTTGGATGAAAGGGAGTAAATTGGAACCACTTTTTAAATATAAATTCCAATTAAAAAGATGAGAAGTAATTTACGAAGAAATGTATGAAAATTTAATGATCATCTACATACTATACTGTAGTGTTGCTTAGCACTCGATTATTGGGTATAACGTCCATGTTTGAGAAAAAGTAAATCACTATAATTACTTTCTTCATATCAATATAACCGAAAAATAGTTTAAAAATCTCAGAAAATATGTTTTTGGAATTACTTATACAGCAGAGTAATGGGTTATATTTAATGGGTCTCATTAGATCGTCATAATACCTACTTTTGAATTTGAAAATAAACTACTTTTTTACTCTAACGTTGAACAAGATAAATGTAATGTGAGAAGGCCATCCTTAACGGAACCCCAGAGAATGAGTGAGAAGAGCAAAGGACGTTAGTAAAACTTGAAGTTTAAAAACTTCGTCGTGGGAAATTTGTAAATATAAAGCTGGGAATTTTATTTTCTTAATTAAAAAAATAACCATTAAAAATTTTATTTTCTCAAATTTAAGGAGCTGGAAATTAGTCGTTTTATTTTTTTCGAATTTGAATTTGCCATATGGAACATTAGGAAATCCATCCGACATCTGCGAAATTTTGATGGGAAAAACGTGTTCAAATTTCTCGACTTTTGACGGCTTGAAAAATGCTAAGTTGAATAATTCAGAATTTTTACATCGAGGTTACAATATTTTTATGAATAAAAAATTCTTGGATGGTTTTCTAAAAACTGGCTTTTGGAAATAGAAAATTATGTTGGTTTAAATTTAAATTTTCGGAACGAGTGTCACCTAAATTTTGCCAATTAAAAATGGAACTTAAATTTCTCAGTTTCCGAACGAAAAATTCGATTATTTAAAGTTCAAAGTCCTATGAAGTCAGAAACTAAAAATGCTTAAAGTAAAGGATTCCGAGAAATTTTAAACAGGAAGTCCGAAGATTTTGACGTCAGAAACTTTAAAAAATATAAAAACAGCAAATCTTGAAACCTCGACAAATAAAACATCCAGAAATTTTAAAATATTTCCAAAAAATAGTTTTCAAAAATGTCAAAAATTAAAAATTCCAAAAGAAGAATTTTTTAAAACTTGCGATTTAAAAAATCAAAATTTTTAAAATCTGTACAGTCAACAATCTCAAAATCTTTGGAAACAAGAACCTCGGAAATACAAAGTCAGGAAATTCCGAAATCTTTAAAGCCAGAAAATCCAAAACCGAAACTTCCACAGTTGTCTTCCGAAAGAGCGAAAAAGCTTCGAAAAGTTGTTTTTGGGGAGTTGTCCGGATGCCAAAACTATCCATTTTTGGTCGACTGGAGTTTCCTTCCAGCCTCTAACCGTCCTGCCCCGAATGCCAATTCTTCATTGTTTTTGACTAGTAATTACGAGAAACAACATAAACAAAATAAATTAAATTTATTTCAAGAGAGAATCGTCCTCGAGCATGAAGATGTCACATCCACCTTTGATAATAAACTTTCTAAGGATTCTGACGTTGGAAAAAACAGATGAAACGATTTCGATGTCGAATATTAGAGCGGCGATTTTCCCGAATCTGATCCCTCCTTTTTCGAATCCGTATCTTTTTACACTTTCTTGGTGAAGTTGGTTGAGAACGGAGTTTCTGGATTCAGTAGCTTCCGGAGTCCATAAATGATTTTTCTCCACTGAAAATGACAGCTTTTGAGGGCTTTTTCGAAAAATAGTTTTCTCGATGGCTTGTCAGTAATTTTCAATATGAAATCAATAAAGAAAAATCCATAGAAAATTGTTGCAGCAATTATCTCTTTAAAGTTTCAAAAAAGTGCGAAAAACACCGATGAAAAAATGTTGAAACTAATGAGATTATTTGTTTTCACTTTAAAAAGCTGGTCGTACTTTTATTTATTTTTGAGTGCATTTTCAAAAATGTTCTGAAAGAAACTAAGGGACACAAATTTCTTCGTAAGCTTTGAGCTTTCGAATTTTATGAAAATGGGGTTAAAAATTTCTTTTCCGTATGTCCTGCTGCTTCATGTAGGACGGAAGAAAATTTAATTGTAAAACTTGATTTTTAATTCTTGAAAAGCAGAAAAGTTCTGGAGTGAATGGAGTAGTTATTCCCTATATTCTCCGACTATGCACAAAAAGTGATTAAAAAAGCTTCAATGCATCGGATGCACCTTTTCTCATATGCTGATTTAAAAAAAATATATAAACTATTGCTTTAAATGCATTAGGCTGTATGTATGTACATGTAGGAATTGTTCAACTTACATTGTGCATAATAAATCAATCCAATAATTCCACCAATATCGCTTTGACTCAATTCCAATTCCTTTAACTTCGTCGACAACTCCCTCATCTTCACGATAACGGGATAAACCAGGTCCATAAATTCCTTTTTATTGGGAATACGTTCTTCTCCATACAGTAATTGGACTGTATTGAGAGAACAGTAGAACCCATAATGAAGAACAATCTTCTCATCCGAATTCTCTTCCAAGAATCTAATCGTCAGCAAGCATCGATGAAGGTGGTTGATCCTCGCTGCGATGGATCCGAAGACTTTATGCTTTTCTTCATGAGGAAGGTTGTTGAAAGTCTGGAACCCATCCATGAGAAGATTTGCTAATAAGGAAACGTTGCCCTGTTCCATGAGGTTGTGCTGGGCCCCGGTTGTCGACTAAAGATCGGCATGTGGAAAAATTAAGAAATGGGAATAAATTCTTAAATAAATGTTTGTCATCTTGTAGATTCTTGTTTATTTCGTAAAATCGAAAAAGATAAATTATGCATTTTTGAAATTATTTCCGACATTTGTCTTTCTTCGAGTAGTTAATCATGGAATTTCTGAAGGATCATACATATTTGAAGAAAGACAACTGTCATTAGAAAATTTCGGAATTTGTCTTTTGCACTATATTGATAATGAACAAGTGTGTGCAGAAGACGGAACTTATCAGTCCACCCACACTCGTCCACAGATCACGAAATGACCTATTAGACCTCTTCGAAAACAAAAAGATCAATGATCTCTATTTCTAATTAATTTTGGCATCTCGTTTCCAAAAATATCCTTCTTTAGCTATATTTATCCACTCCCATCCAAGCCCCTACTCACCCGAAACTCGAATTCTGAATTCAGAAACTGCTCCTTCGAAGTCACAAAATGTAATTTGAACAAGCTCTTTTGTGCCTGGACATACGTGACATAACAGTTTCCCAACAATTCGATACTTTCACTGGTCGATGGAAGTGTCGGCGAATATGCCGACCAATTATCAGATACATTTAATTTCGTATCATTTACATGTTCTCTCTTCATTCCGGCAGAAAAACATTTCTTCAATCTACAGGCCCTACAATGATTTCTTTGTCTTTGATCAATTTTGCATCTTGAAGACTGTTGACAAACGTATTCTTTTTTTTCGGCAATTGATCGACGGAAGAAAGCAGAACACGCTTGACACGATGGAGCTCCGAATCTGATCCCCTCGGCAGGAGCATCACAAATAGAACAAATATCCTCTGACATTGCTAAAAATAAAATATTAATAATAGGAATGCGACTTTTTAAAAAATAAAAACATAAAGAAATAAAAATAGAAAAGTACACTGAATCGATAAAATCGACTTGTCAAAGTGACAAAATAGTGGGAGCCTTTTCGGTTTAGTCGTTGTTTGTGGTCTGTGGTCTACGTCTGGGTAGAGTTTGGACATGATCGTTGAAGTTCAGGAATCAGAAAACAAAAATAATAATTCATATTTAAATTTGTCTTATTTTTAGATCATAATTTAAATAAAAAAGTAATTCTGTGTATTAATGTAATAAAAAATGAAGGATGTATTATTCGAGGGTTTAGGAAAGTTTCTTTTGAATTTCCCGGTTTCCGTATAAGATTTCACTCGTTCTCGAGGATTCTACTTGATACCCAGGGAAGCTCGCGGTGAGATAGCAATATTTATTTACCACTCTGGCGCGAAATTTCATTCATTTTAGAAATATTTCATAATCTCGAAAGAATTTCTTGCGCTGTTGAAATCTATGATTAAACTTTATTCTGTTTTCAGATCAATGATGTTGAACTTGGATCTCTGTTATGATGTTGCTTGGGAGCTTTTTAATGTACATAATCTGGAGCCAGAACCGATGACTAGATTCATGCTCTCTGGAAAGAGCCCTTTGATTGCTTTGGTGAAATTTATCAAAAAAGCAAAGTCTGTTCTTCTTTGGTATTCGAAAGACTACTATAATCGCTATCGTCCCCGATACTCTTATTACATTCTGGAAATTAAACTGGTGAGTTGATAATTTACTATTTTTATAATCAGCAGATACAGGACAACAATGCGAAGATCGTGGTGGATCTCAGAGATCCCAACATGCGACAGATTTCTCGATGGACGTTGTCTTCTGTCAAGGAAGTCAAAATTGATGTTGGAGTACCTCTTCCTGCAGATATTATGGATCTATTGCTGAATAATTCGAGTGAGTTTTCATTAATATTAGAAAAATACACAATCTTTTCAGATTTCTCGAGGCTCACGATGTATAGATATGATATACCGACTGCAAAACTATTGTTGCAGTCCAGAAGATTCGATTATATTAATATGGATGCTGAAGACTATGGAGATTACGAGAAGGAACCTAACACTCTAGAAAGCTTTAGTGATATTTGTATTGATGCGGAAGAACTGAAACTTGGCAACGTGTCTCTTGAGAAGATTTTCAGAGTGGGATGTATCAAGACGAATGTATTGGCTGTCGATTATAGAAACGAAATCTTTGAAGACAGTCTGCTTGCGATGGACGTGAAGTTGGTTTTTTATTCTTATTTTATCTCGAACAATGTTTTACAGCCCAAGTTTCCAATCAGTTAAAACACTAAGGTTAGAAGTCCTCAATGAAGATGACTTGTTTTCGTATACCAATGGCATTCTCAAACTTCTGGAGCTTTTGAATACAAGACTGATCAATCTAGAACTTTTTGTGTTTCTCTTCACCCAATTTCATGAATTCAAACACAACATGTTTGGATATTATGGCGTTGATCCCGACGGCGTCGAGTATCTTCTGAACTACAAAGAAAAGATGGCCTCTTACAAGGGAGGGGTGAAGGTTGAATTCAGTCATCGCATCGAATTTCACACATTTGACTATTCTGAAAGATTTCTCAAATACTACTACAAGGAACTTTGGAAGAATCTTAGAGGCTATCGGAGTTTTTTTTATGTTGATAAATCCACGGGTTTTTGCAAGTTTTGGAAATCTGATAAAATCGCGGAAAACTTCGAAAGATCTGTTCGAGTCAAGGTTGAGTATGATGCATTTTGGTGAAAATCCACATTTGTTTAATCTTGATAGCTCAATTAGGATGAAATTAGTACGAGTAATGTATTTCGTGTTGTTAATTTTGTTTTTAAATATTAAGTTGAACAGTTATAAAATTTTAAAATGCTTTGTGGTAATTAAGACAAGTTTATTACTCAGAGTTACTAAAATTCCTACAGCATTACGTAACTTGAACTCTTTGATTTTCGTTATCTGGAAGGTGAACTCGAGGATGTGTTGGATTTTTACCTATCATGGGATACGCTGTTCGATCAAGAGACGGTTAGGAGAGCTCTCGTTTAAATGAGCCAGCATTTCCTCTTCGGGCCCGAGTTCCGGATCCCGAAAACAGTATCCGATTCCAATTGTCAGCACGATTATCAGGAATATAGCGGGTACTACCACCATGATTTCGAAGTACTGTTCGAGAGTCATTCCTTCTCGGGTGCGCTTTTTGCGACAGACGTAGTCTTCTGCACAGGAAGTGCCGTTCCTGAAGAGTTTAGTCGGATTTTACTATATTTCACAAACTAATTTTTAATCTCCTCACCTCCCGACCTCATACCATGGCAATTCTTGATAAAATTCAAATATAGAGGAACTATTTTTGTCCTTTCCTTGAGTCTTTACTGTAATTAACGTTCGATTGACTTTAACACTCGTAATTGGCTAAAAATCCTATTAATTACTGTAATAAGTAAATAAAAACATACTAATTCGGTTTTAGCGATTACAACAGGGTCTGTTTTCCTTCCATCTGAAGTCACTGTCCACTTTTTTAAAATAAGATCCTCCTCAATTTGGTAGATGTAGAGCTTGTATCTTCCGAAGTAAGAGTCAGCGATGTAATGGCAGCCTATGTTGTAAGATTTACTAGCATTGAGCGTCAAATTTACGATTTGAAGAAACTGTGTATCCTTCTCTACACTTTTTAAGTGGAGAAATAGAAAGTTTTCCTGTAGTTGCGTACGGCTTTGGTGGATTCTCGCTCTCATTTGCTCACAGGTAGAAAAGTTCAACTTCTTACTAGGTCCATAAAATTGTGGAATAGTGATTTCCAATTCGACGGAATCATTGAATTGCTCGAGGATATACGTCTAAAAATATTTAATAAAACTCCAAAAAACTAGTTGAACTACCTTGCCACTGAATCTACGGGAAAAAAGAGTTCTCTCGGCAGATATTACTTGGAGAACTAAAAAGATAAGTAAAAATAGTGAAATTGTTTTTATAAAAATGAACAATTGCCTGAGGAGAAGACAACCGCGATCGAGCACCAGTGAATCATGTGATTAACGAAGTAAAGGGAAAAGTAAATATGAAATTTATAGTCACAGGATTTCGTAATCACATCTAAAAATGGATAGTACAATTTTTAGTACAAGTTCTCAACAAAAAGTGACATCCAAGGGCGTGTAATAGATATTGATTGAATTCCAGTCCACTTAATTTTCTAGAGTTTCTTATTTCATCCTTGTCGCTACATTCTCACTTAATTGATAATCTAATTATCTGATCTTTATTCATTACGTCTCTCTCAATTATCTGCTCTCTGATCACGTGTCAATCAGTTCAAATTAAGAAATTCGTTATATAAATAAATACTAGACTTCCAATATTTAGTCACATTATTATTCCATACGAAGGTTATATGATTATTTTCGCCTTTTGGATATAGATAATGGATCTCAAGCCGGTTGACTAAAGTACACGCAAAACATAAACACTGCTCACTAATATTTCGTAACGCTCAGCCAGCGATCACAAGAAAGAATTCCGTTCTCTTTATCCTAATTGTTTACAGTATCAAGAAACCGTAGCAAGTTCATGTCATTACAGTAGAATCTTACAATCTTCATACTGGGGAAGTAGGAATTTGCCGAAGCACCATAGAAGCATCGGAGAGACCTTGAAGCAAAAATCGAATTCTCATTGTATTGCTTGTAAAATAACCATGTTCATTCTTTCCTAGTATCGGGAAGCAATTATCTAATAAGTACTTCATTAAACCGTGTTTTTATATTTTCTGTATTTTAAAGCTTGATTACCTAATTTAAAATCCCAAGATGTCCGAAATTAATTTTAGTGCTTTGAGTAAAGATCGATACAACGCGAGGGGTATAGGTTAAAATATAGAGCACTGATAAGTTCGTTTATTTTGCTGATTAACTTTTGTGCTGGATTCTACTGCTAAAAGAAGAAATTCTTCACAAAAATAAAATCTGAGTCATTTAATTTTTGAATGGACTCGTGATATGGACAGAATTTGCTTAGAATTAACTTAATGGTAAATGCTGACAACAAGTTTATCTCGTTGCAAATTCGTCTTGATAATGTGATCAAAACACACCTGTTATGAAATATAAAACAAAGAACAAAATCCATAAATGATAAAAAAGCATCTTGTTCATGACCGGTTGACTTATATTTTCTTAGTTTCATCATACTTCACTTTATACCAGAAATTAGATCTAATGTAGCTTCGAAAGATTCCGCGATACGAGCTGAAGTTTGTAATAATACATTAGCGCGAATTCATATTTGAAAAAGTAAATTATTATGTAACACTACACGGAATTGGAATTTGTAATTAAACTTTGCTATTTTCAGATTCAAAATGATGTTGAATCCATGTCTTCATTGTGAACTCGCAAAAGAGTTTACATCTTCGTCCGACAAAGATGAAAAAGCTTTGATTGGATTTATGATGACAGGGAAGGAACCTCTAGCTGGCTTGCACGATTTTGTAAATAATGTAGATAAAGTTAGTTTTGTGTGTATGGAAAACAGAAAGAGGAATAACGAAGGTATACCGTGTCACGGAATCTCTAGTTATAAGATGATGTTTCAATGGGTGAGTTGATCGATTATTTTGTGTCTTAATCAAAAAATACAGGACGAGGGTATCGAAATCAATATAGGGCCTGGACATGCTTATATGAAAAATGTCGTCCGATGGGCCTTGTTTGCTGTCAAAACAGTTGAGATTAACTACAATAAGCTGCTTCCTGCAGATGCTACAGATTTGCTTGTGAAGAACCCGAGTCAGCTTTATATGTAGTTAAAGAATTATTACTTTTTTCAGATTTCACGGAACTCAGTTTGTGGAATTGTGATTTTCCAACTGCAAAACTGCTATTGGAATCCAGGAAGTTTAAGTATATCAACATAGATTCTGTTGCAGTGGAAAATTTAGCTGAAAACTTGAATGACATCCATATTAACGCCAAAACACTGCAGTTTGGTAAAATTTCTCTTGAGAAAATTTTGAAAGCCGAATTTATCAGTGCGACTAGGTTAGCTGGTGTTTATCTAAAGGAGTACTTTGATGATAACCTTCTTACAGTGGACATAGGGTCAGTTTCCTTATTTTTCATTTGTTTTAAATACAATTTTATAGATCTAGTTTTCGGTCCCTCGGATACCTGGAATTGACTGTCGAAAATGATAATCCTATCCCTAATGTTGAGAGACTTCTTAAATTTCTGAGATTTTTTGATGAAAACTTCGATGGCTTATGTAAAATTGTGCTTACAATCCACGAAAAACACCCTGAAGTGGTCTACAATAACGACCAAGGTAATTTTAACATATCTCCAAGTTCCTTCAGAAAGTTTGTCAACTATTGGAATATACTTCGCTTTTACACTGGAGGTGTAAACATCAAATTTAGTCATTACATCTGCGTCGACATCAATTCCAGCTCTAGACAAGCCGTCGAAGGTTATGTGGAGAACCTCAAGAATGAACTTCCAAAGTTTCACTACTCTTCTCCGAGACAAAGTCGTGGAAGGAAGTTTGAATTCGAGAAACACGATTGTCCTAGGGAAAAATTAAAAATATGCACCGGGATCTATCTGACTCACAAAGACCCACCAAAACCTGTCGAAACTCAAGAGATTAGAGTAGTAATGCGTTTCCCTGGCGGAGATAATGCAGCTAATACACATTGTAATATTATTCATTTATAAATCATGTAGTGGACGGTGTTTTTGTGTACAAAAATAAACAAGTTTCATTAAAACCATTTCACAATATTTAGAATCCAGTTTTCCCTTCTGCAAACGAACATTTGTGACTTGAGTAAGATGAGTGAAGCTGTTCGCCTTTGATGGTCTATGATCTTCCTTGTGATAACTTTCAAACTGCCGATTGCACGCATAAATTATGAAATCAGTGCCGTGCAAAATCAAAACTTGCACAAAAAGATTTCAAAAGCGATTTCGAAATATTTCCGTGAGAGCGTTCATTTCTCCTTTTTATGGTAATGTGATTTTATTTATTTTCCAGATCCAGAATGAGGCTGAATCCAGATCTTTATCGCGATCTTTCCAAGGAGATGCTCAATTTCTTCATTAAACCAGAAGATACAACCATATTTATGATTTCGGGAAGAGAATTGTTCATTGCCTTTAAGGAAGTTATCACGAAGGCAAAAGCTATTAATTTGTCTAGTAATAAATCCATAGATTGTTCGTGCGATCTTCAGAACATTATTGAGGTATCGATAAATTTGGTAGGTTCAGGAATTTCGATTTTTATAATCAGAAAACACAGGATCATCATGTTTATATTTTCACGAAACTCGACTATCCTTATATCCAACTCATTATCCGATGGGGATTATCTTTTATTAAAAAAGTCCGGATTTATCGTATCGAGAAACTTCCGGTCGATGTTGTAGATTTGATGTTGAAAAACCCGAGTAAGTTTTATATATGAACAAGAGATAATTGAGTATGTACTTTTCAGACCTTAAAATTCTCGAATTAGATTCGTGCTCCTCTTCTATTGCAAAAGCGTTAGTTGAATCCAGAAAGTTTGATCAGCTTAATGTATCTGCTGATGTATTTATGTCCATGAGAGATATTCATATTGACACGGAAGAGCTGGAAGTTGATGAAGTTTGTCTCGAAAATATTCTACAATTCGAATACATAAAGACGAAGTCGCTGATTATTAGCTATCAACGTGTGAACTTCAACTACCATTTAACTAATGCGGATGTACAGTTAGTTTCTTTATTTTCAATATACTTTAACGAGTACTTTATAGATCGAATTTCCAATCTATCGAAATGCTAACTTTAAATTGTAGCCATAGTGAAAGAACCTTCAAAACTGAGGATATTCTCAATTTCCTGGAATTTGTGAATACAAAGTTCACCAATGTGAAATATCTTGTATTGGATTTTGTCGACCACTATGAAACATATTTCGACTGCTGTGAAAAAGAATTCGGTATTGAACCAACTTTTTTCACGAATCTTATGAGGTATCAGGATAAACTAAAGGTTTATGATGGGAAAGTGAAGGTCAAACTCAATCACGAAATCGAATGTTGGGTGCTTCATGATTCTCAACGAGATGTCGAGAATTACTCTGAGGACTTCAAGAAGGAACTCCCGGACTTTGAATTCTTTTCCGATATCGAATGTGATATTATTGTGTACAAATTCGAGAAATCTAGTAATATTACGAAAAACTTTGAATTAGACATTCAATTTTGTCTTGTTTACGAAGAAGATGATGACCACAACGAGCATTGCAATTATTGCCGTGATGATGACGAAGATGAAGATTCTCTTGATTGGGATGATTGGTATGATTACGAGTATGAAGATGACGATGATGACAATGACGATGACGAATAGAAATCTCCTGGAATCTGAAAAGCTAATCGAAATGGATACGAAGTTTATTGAGTAATGTAGTCCATACTTTTTGTAATGTTTTATTCACACATTTAATAAATATCCAAATTCAAACAAATTCTAGAAACAGCATATTTCTACCATTGAATTCTGTTACAACAGGAATTTGCTTTTAAATACGTGGATTTTCATATGTAAAACTCTTTAGTTTCTGAGAAATGGTTACAGTTTCAACCACAATTGCGTGTTGAAGGATGGTTTTTATGATAAATTAATTTTAACTATGATGTCCATAATTAATGTTTATATGGAATTATTTCTTTAC
>VOSG01000587.1:0-18591 GCA_009761265.1 Halicephalobus sp. NKZ332 | reverse complement strand
ATAATCGCCATGTGTCCTACAACTGGATATAAAGGATGATCGATGAATAATAAGTCATGTCATGTTGGATGAATAAGCATCTCTTATCACAATAAAGTGTAGTTTGTAGAACCCTTATCAAATAAAATAACGCTAGTGCAATTAGACTATTATCGAGCGGCAATCCAATATTTGTCATTGATTGTGCAAATTTTTCAACATTCATGAACTTTACACGAAAATTACCATGTCCACATAATTTTTATCCAATTATTTCCACTTTCATTTCGGAATATTTTAAATTTATTCTAAGTCAAGAAAGATACTGACATACTTTCGGTTCTCTCGATTGACTGATTCAGAATATTTCTTCGAAAAAGGATGATTCGTCGTAAGAATCGTAATCACCGAAGTACCTTCCGCATTCGAAAAAACACTCCTCTAACGAACAGAAGGGGCTACCAAGGAGGAAAAGCCGAATCCCGATCTTCGGCTTCCAGAACTGGAATGGGTGAGTTTTAGAAAGTTTATTTTCCTCAACAATATTTTTAGGAAAGTTTTCCGAGGAAGGTTCTCTCAAATTTTTCTGTCAACTTGCTCACGGATCTCCGACGGCCGTGATTCCTGCTCCGAAGAACTTGTTTGACCTGTATTCTACTGTGGCTTCTAAGTTTGATGGACTTTCTCCGAACGACATCCTCTACTGTACTGTAAACACCTTTAAACCCGAGATGGAGCATCTCCTGTCTTCTAATCTCAACTTCGGTGATTTCATCTTTGCTCACATTAAGGGGACGAAGAAGGAAGTAACTCTTACGAAGACAGAAAGCCTCATCGGAGTTACTTTGACGGACAACGGTAACGGTAATGTTTTCATCAAGAGGATCTACGAATCGTCCATCGCCGCTCGTTCTAAACCAGGGGTTCTTGTTGGAGATCACATCGAGAAAGTCAATGGGGAACCTGTTTCTGGACTCCGACATTATGAGGTTGCTTCCATGTTGAGGAGGATTCCGCAAGGCAAGGACTTGGTTCTCCGTCTCATCGAGCCAATGAAGTCCGGATTCTCCTTCATCGCTCCCAGAGGCGAGTGTACTTCGACCATTAACTCCGGGAAAATTAAAAACGGAACTCGAACAATCAGGTTCAGATCCACAGGGACTACTGTCCTCCAAGAAGCTCCTTGTAAGGACGTTGTTGACAAAGTGAATGGAATCTTCGAAACTTACCTCGGATTCAATGACGATATCTTGGCCTTGACTGGATGGGAAGTAGCAGAGAAAGCGAGTAGTTTCATCGACTTGAAGGAAAAGATTCTGGAGGTGAGTTGAGATTGTGTTAAAGAAATAATGATTTTTACAGAAATTGTATTTTTATCAGCTATATTATCTTACGTAAGACTAATTGATACAAAAAGAAGATTCGTATCTGTTTTTTCAACACACATATCTTCTGTTTGATCAGGTTTTAACTAAAAAAAATAATTATTTTTTTATTAAATTTTTCTGCAAGAATCTCTGCTCTAATTCTCTCATTTCCCCCCAATTAATTTCTCTTTTTCAGTCCGATCTCGGAGGGTTTGGCTTCCCTGATGAACTTCTCTTCGACCTCTGGGGACTCGTTGACGACTACCGTGAGGACAGATTTCCCTCGGGTGGATTAGATGATAGATCTCTCGAAGCAATTTCCTCAATCCAACTCCCTGTCTGCACTCCCCCAGACAAAGTTCCTCATGAAAACATTTAAATCTGAAAGTTATGAGCATTCCCGAATGAACTGAAACCACTGATTCTTTATCTCGATTAAAATAGAATTTATTATGACACATTTATTGCAGTGGAACGAAATTGATTATCATAGGAATAAGGGAAAGAGTTGCTGTAACTATCATGCTTCTATCTGGAGCATTGCTGAGGAAACCCGTTCCGTAAGGATCGCTCCAGAGATGAGCTTTCCTCCCACCATTTCCGTAATATCCGCCCTGGTAGCTGTTGTACCTCCACTTGGTGAAGCAGTTGTCCGTGTTGCATCGGCTCCCGACACAAAAGCACCAATACTCGTGGATGTCGTACTGCAAAAGGATCAATGTATTTGTTCATATGATGTTTAGCATGGAAACGATCATTTTTCCATCGTGCTCTAGGCGCCTGAGGCAGCCTCACTGGCTTAGTGGCAGAGCGTCTGTCTTGTAAACAGAAGGTCACTGGTTCGATTCCAGTGTGGGGCATCTGGTTTCCTTTTTTGGACTTCCTCTCCTCTCCGAAAGAGGCAAAACTGATGCCCCAAACCGATTTCTTTTTTACCGCCAAAGTTAAAAGCCGGCTCTCTCGGTTTTTTAAAGTTCACCAACCTTGTCGAAATTGTGGGACAAGTAGTTCGAAACGATACTGGGCTTCGTGTAGACTCCGAGCTCCCTCCGATTGTATTGTTCGTCAGATAGGAACTGTGCTGAACAGCCTCTCCCGACTCCTGAAGACACTCCGTCACTTTAGTTATTCATGGATAAACAAACCTAAGTTTTGGACAAAGCCGGTCTCTTTGTCTGTTCCATTTAGGTAGAAAACAAAACAACTTGATGAACATTCATTCGAGAGGGACGGGGAGTAGTCTTCGTAGGGACAGAGATTGTCGCTCGACGATATACCGTAATTTCGTTTTAGAAAGAAATGACGCCAATTCTGAAATGAAAATTTCGCTTTAGGAAATGAGATTTATTTTCGTGTCGAAATTGCAGATAAATTCTGAAGTGGATTATTTCTTAGAAAAGGTCCCTGGGTTTGGGTACGATGTCCGAACATTACTGTGAGCCGGTGATTTGTCTCCAAAATGACCTCCGATCTCGGCACGGAATCCACCAACACTGCATTCATTATCCAAGAGCTAGATTTCGTGTCGCACAAAAATAGTTACAAAAAATTTTCATTTTAGCACGAAACCTCTGGATGAACCATGTATACCATAAATGATTTATTAATTATTTCCCAAATTTCACAAATGTGTTTTAATTCCCAAACTCACCCAGACAACGAAGTCGGTGGCACAAGAATAGCACCTGATTGTTTCGGAACTTTGAATAAATAATAAAAATATCAACCAAAATACTATCCACATTCCAGTTGCATGAATTTTCCTAAAAATAAAATAAAGAATAAAGATGAAACAGTAAGTAAAATAAAAAAGTAGAAATAAAGTAAAAACAAAGAGGAGAAAAATAAACGGAAATTCGGCTTATAGTGATTTATGAAAATTTAAGAACCCGGATGACACGCAAGCATCGTTCAAGAAAAGAAAAATTGATTATGTCCAAAAAATTTAAATAAACTTTATTGAATTTTCTTGAAAGGTGAGAAAAGATGAGAAAATTGATGTTTTCCTTTTTAGAAATAATAAAACTTGCAGAGGTGACAATGGAAGTTGCCTCTGGCGTTTTATTCGAGGACGAGAAAAGTAGCTTTATAGGGGATTTGGGAGGTGCCGGGATTAGAAATAAAAAACTTGGAGACTTTCGTCCTAAGAAAGTCCTATTTTCGTTCCAGGAGGACCACAACTTTTTTTTTCAAGAAAACTCCACTTTCGTTTCGAGAGAAAGATGATATCCTGTCTGAGAAAATTCTAATCCTTTTTCTCTCCAAGAAATTAAAAAAGGAACTATTTTAATAGTTTTAGTAGGAGATTAAGAGAAAAATATCGAAAACAATAAAACAATTATTTCCTTAAGACCTGAGTGCTGGAAAATCTAATAAAATTTTTTTCGAAATAACAATTACCAAACTAGACTCAAATGATCTCAAAAAAAAATTCTTCCTATCAATATTTAACAATTTTGTACTAGCAAGGGAACAGAGGAACCTTCCTTATTTATTCTCCCCCAATTCAAAACATTTCGTGACATGATCATAAAAATTCAACAATTATATTTTCGTGACAGGACCTCAGGAAATTCAGCAATTATATTATCGTGGAGAGACTAAACAAGTTTACGACAACTTTATTTTCGCGACAGGACCACAAAGATCTTTCGAGATAATTTTGATTTCGTGACATGACCATGCAGACCTTTCATGACAATTTTATTTTGGATAAATACAACCGGCACTTCGCGCGAAAAGCATTTGGCGACCATTAACAAGACCTAAGCCAAAAATCCATCCAAATTTAATCATTCTCGGGACCAAATTCGGCTTCGTTGTTTCGGTTCCAACAAGGCTATTGGAGGATAAAGTAAATGTAAGCCACTTTTCAGCAATCAATTTAAAGTCAGTAGTTCTTTTTCTAAAAAAAGATTTTGGTTGAAACAAGACAAAATGAGATTTGGCTTGGGAAATTTGAAGGGGTTTAAGGAGGTCAACAAGGGTCAAGGAACAATTTATTTTAGAAAACTTTAAGTTTGTGAAAAAGTAGTTGTAGGGAGGTCAACAAGGATCAAGTAGTTTATTTTGAAGAGTTTTCAATTTGTGGGAAATAAGTTTTTATTTTTTGGGAAACTGAACAAGGTTAAACTGTAGTCAAGGAGTAGTGTGTTTTCAGAAATCATAAGTTTGTAGAGTACAATTTTTACTTTAAAGAAATTCGAAAGGTTCAAAGAATAGTTGTTTTGGAGAATTTCAAATTTGAAAATAAAATTTTTAATTTTTTTAAAGTTCAGTAAAAGTCAGAGTCAAGAATGCTCGTAGTGTTTTGTCAAAAAATTTCCCACCTCACAAAAGGCGAGGAAAAAAAGGGAAAACTCGGCTTTTTCAGAACTCTCAACAATTGTCATTTTTTCATAAAAAATTTTTGGTTTTCAGCCTCAAAAAATTGACCATTCGATTATCAAAAAACCTTGGACTTTGGAAACCCGATTTAAGCTAGTACACTTTCTTCAAAATAATTTCAAACTTTATAGGCCGAATGGACCTCAACTTAGATGAGTCTCACTCAAGTCATCAAAATCCACTAGATTTCAGAAACTTTAGGGAATGGAAAAGTAGAATTTAATGATTCCAGATCTCGTGGAAAATTCGAATTCATGTCGAGAAAGTTCTGCAAATTCCATGAGGAAATATTTACGTTATTTGGCAGTACGATTCTATTCACCCAAATCCACCGAAATCTTCCACGCATTTCGGCACCCCATTATTTACCCTCAATTTCATTAACCGAGTCGAATTCCAATATTAATTTCCTCCAAAGAACCAATGAAAACAAGAAATTTAAAAACACCTTCAAAAAAGACTTCTGAGAAAAATTTTGAAAATAAAAATAATTCCGGAAGATTTTGGAATAACCCTTCTGTATTCTGGAAATTAAAAATGACAAAGTCAGAGATCTACAAGGATTTCTTTGCATTTGGAATAAAGTGGCAACGAGTTTTGCTTTGTCCATTCCACGGTTGTCAATCAGCGGCGGTTGTTCGAACAATTCAAAACAGTTGTTTTGGGACTAGCCCTCAGGCAATTGTCCAATAAAACAAGCACGAATTCCCTAAAACAATCCCGAATTAATTAATTAATTCAAATCTGTCAGGTGGTCAAGATGAAATTCATATTGTTACAGAAATCAAAAATAAGCTTTTCGCACAATTGTTTCGAAACATCTATAATTCTCGAAAAGTTCTCGTACGTTTGTTTCAGAATCATACTGTCATAAAGATAATTTTCCACAAAATTGTCTCAACACGAACTTTCGGAGTCATCTAATCTTTATAAATTTATAAGAAGAATTAAAGTGAGCAACTTTTTAAAAATTAATCCTTATTATTGCTTCCGAGGAGCCCTGAGGGGCCGTTTTTCATCGCTCTCGGGTTGGATGTGGATGGAGGGAACCTGGGAGGTCCCGGGGTGAGGGAGAGGGGCAGGGGGTATGCCCCCGCTGGCAGTGTCGCAATCATCGGCGTAGTTGTTGAGGGACTCGATGCTCAGATGGAGAGGGGGGACCGGACGATGATCCGGGGGATACGGATAGGAACCGGAGTCTGGTCCCCTGTACGAATCCATGGGCACATTCGAAGGCATTCCTGAAGAAATTAAAAAATTAATTCAGATTAAATGGAGACTATTTTTCGATATTTTTATATGAACGAAAAATGCACCTCCAGGTTGTCTTTGAGCGAGATTCAACAGCAATCTCTCGATGTTTTGCAATCGGAAATCAAATTTATCAATCGAAGAAATTTTCGACTCGACTCCTTCCATCATGTATTGTATCTCCCTCTTGATCTGCGAAACAGAATCCTGAAATTTAATTTACCAATTGAAAACGAATTTGTTCAGAAACATACATCTGGATACTTGTCGAGGGCACTGGATCTACCGTTTCCTACTCCAATTTTGAGGCCAGTCTCCGTTCTGCCCGACTTTGCTCCTTCCAAGTTGTCGTCCATAGTCTTCCCTCTCAACATGGGTGACCTTCTTCGACTGAAGAGGGTGGGGGTTCTTGGGGGCAGGGTGATGGCGTTCGGATTGGTCTCGTCTATGGTAGTGGTCATGATGGATTGAGTCGAGGTCGTTCTGGATATCTCCGGATGTCTTCCTTTCTCGACATCGTTGCCCATTGTGATCGGTAATATCCTGCAACCATGTCTTTCTCTCATTCGTGCCAGGAGCTTCCTAATCGGATGATCGTCGCTAATTTCCAGTTTTTCGTTCTTGCGACGTTCATCAAGCTCTTTTTCTCTCTTGACATCCATGACCTTCCGGAATTTCAACTAAAAACATTTCTTCAATAAATTAATCAAGAGCTTTAAACTTTTCCATAATCAACAAAGAATAATAATCCAAATGCTTAATTCTTTTCTTTTTTTAAAAATTATTTTAACATTTTAATTTATCATAACTTGCCCTGTTCGTCAAGTTGTATGTCAAGACCAGGTTCCTCGCGAAGGAGTTAGCAAAGGCCTTGTAGAAAGTCAAAACCTCCATCAGTCTGTCCTTCTTGATCATGTGAAGGTCGGTGTACGTCAAGGCTCTTACGTTGGCCGCGGACTGTCCAGTTCTGTGGCTCTTCCAGAATTCGTCTCCAAAGACATCTCCCTTCCCCAAAATAGCCACGACTTCATCGTCTTGGATGACTTCCAGAGATCCCGAGACGACGAACCAGAGGGCATCCACACTCTCCCCGGTGTGGTAGAGAAGGTCCCCCGGAGCAGCATGGTTGGACTCCAAGTACATTGCCAGACTTCTCAGACATCCATCCGAGGCCAATCTGAAGCAAGAATGTTCGTTGAAAACCTTCCTATTCAGATGGACACAGATGTCTGCCTTCATATCTTTCGGACAGTATCCCAGAACCTTGGATGTATCGATCCCCTTCGACATTGCCCAAGTGGAAACCACGTAGTCCATGACTCTGTCTGACAGTTCTTTCGGGACTTCTTGGAGCTTAATGAATTCACGGACATTTGTAATCATTTCGTGATAGCGGACAGTGGAAGATGTCATCTGTTGGATGATTGTCGTCATATGTCCAAAAATAGCTGCATATAGGAGTGCGGAAATAATCATCATGATGACAGAGAAGAGTTTCTCGTTTGTCGTGTTCGAGGCGATGTTTCCGAAGCCTACGGTGGACATGCAGGACATCGTGAAGTAAAGTGCTGAAAGAAATTTTTAAATATTCTCCGTTGTGAAATTAATTTTCGTTTTAAATTCGAAGGATTTTTCGTGACAAGAAAAAAGTCTCTAGTTTCTCGACAAAATTTCTTCTAGGACGATTTATCTTCGTCCCAAGACACAATGTGGAAATTTTATTTTCCCGTGATGAGACTTTTTTCGAAAAACTTTCCTTCTGAGGTTATGTTTGTTATATTGTCGTCTCGAGATTCGAAGAAAGTAAAACTTACAAGAAATGTAGCAAGCTCCCTTATCGGGTCCTCCGACAATGATGCTCCTTGTTGAGATGTTGAAGTTGAACGGGGCCTTCAAGTCATTGGATAACCTGATCAGCCACCCATCAGGGACGGTCCCGTCTTCCACTCTCATCCTCAACTCGCTTTCTCCAATATAGAACCAAATACAGGCCATCCAGTGGGCAACAAGGACATAGGCACACAGTAGGAGTAACAGGGTAGCGGCTCCGTATTCGAGATAGTTGTCGAGTTTTCTAGCTACTCTTCCAAGTCTAAGAAGTCGAACTACTTTTAAGGCGCTAAATAACGAACTGATCCTCTGCAAAAATTATGTTAAAAACCACAGTAATCCAACAACGATCAAGATCACATCTACTGTATTCTTTCTTTCTTAGATATTTCGAAAGTTAGATTTTAGTTATTGCGATAGATCTTTATCGATGACGAAATCCACCAACCTCTTCGTGAACATTGAGCATCAATAAAATATCGTAAGGCAGACATGATAGGAGATCTATCAAAAACCATGATTTAAAGTAATTCCTCCGGATGATGGAAGGCTCTATCACAACCTGCAAGATAAAATTGATTTCGTAAATATTGATTTTAAAAGCTAAATTTGATGAATATTTTATATTTTAAATAAATTCTCAGTCCCTTTTTCAAACACAAATTTTATTTACTTTAAAAATCCCTTTTTGTGCAACTTCCGAAATTTAATCTTACCTCTCCACCAGAACCCACGAAAGTAGTATGAAAATTGAGTAGAATATCTGCAAAAAAAATAACATCGACGATGGAATCCATCAACGCAATCATGTCGATTTTTCCTTCCCATGTTTCCCGTTTGTTGAAAGCCAGATTGAAGGGCACGATGAAGGCCGTATAGAATGTCAGTCCGAGGATGGTCCAGTCCCATATTGTTTTCCCGATACTGTAGTGGAGGATGATGTGGGGAGAGGTCTTCGGGGTCTCTTGCCGGTATTGGGGCAGCATGTCACCTCCCAGATTCATCAACTGCTGGTTAATTGAAATACACTTGAAAATTCAAAGCGTGACGTGCGGGACGAAAGAGGAAAAGGAGGAAGAGGTGCGAAAAGCCGAAGAGGGAAAACAAGAGGAAAGAGGATCGTTGAAGATTGTGTTTTTTACATCCCGAAAAATACTGAATTGCCCATAATCTTATGACGAAAATCAACTTTATAGTTTCACAAAGAAAATGCACCGATTCTCACAACGAAGAAGTTCGATCCAGAAAATCTCGGCACGAAAATGTGAAAGTTCAAAAATGCATAGATTCTCACAACGAAAAACCTAACTCGTGAAGTCTCGACACGATAATGTGCAAGTTCAAAATGCATAGATCCTTACAACGAAAACTAATTTTGATCTTTTGATTACTAGAAAGCTCTTCAACGATCCAACCAAAAGTAACAAAGCGAGAAATTTAAAAAACTCACATGATTGAAATTCGAAGTCGTCGGCGCAACCGTTTTGTGGAGATCTTTAGTTTCGAATTCATTAAACTGCTGTCGACTTTTGGCGATCCTGGCTATCTGCAAGATCCTCGACAATCCCAGAACTTTGTTGTTTTCATCTCCTAGGGGCTGTTTCAAAGGAGTGATGTCTTTGAATTGACACAGATACAGTACAACTCTGTTTTTGTCGTCTTGGATCGGGGAAATATGCACAATCAACCAAATCTGAGTTCTATTTTTTTTCAGTAATCCTATCTCCGTCTGTTCGGTCCTGTTGTTATCCAAGGAGTACTGTAGTCTCTGGACGGCCAGGGGGTCGGTGTGCTCCCCATACATGAAGCTCAGACAACAAGGTTTTTGCATGATTTCCGCCCTGGAGTACCCGACCATCTTCGAGAATCCGTCGTTGCAGTAAACGATAGGATAGTCAACAATCTGGGCATTGGCGAGGATAAAGTTGCAGTCGGTGCTGTTGCATCTTCTGATGACGTTCTCGAGGAAGGTATTCTGGGGGGCCACGAGACCCCTCTTTGCCACGACCATTTTTCGACGATTATATTAATGGCAGTCGAATATAGGGGAGACTCTGGGACATTCGCAGAGTCGCCGGCTTCCCGTCGAGATGCGGCGAAGCGGCGACACGGATCCTGAAGCGAAAAGTGTCGCCGTCGTCGGGATAAAAAATATAAAGTAGTAAAAGACAGGAATACTGTCTTCGAAGTTGCCAGAAACTGGAAATAACAATTTATTTTTATTTTTTTCACGGTCTGTGATCCCGAAGCCAAAACAAAATTGGATTCCAACTACTTGAAAGAGATATGAGGAAATGAAGTAAAAATAGTAAAAATTAAAATTTGAAGTCCCGACACGGAAGACCAAAAACAACAAGGTAACAGGTCTTGGCAGAGAAATTCCAAGTTCTGATTTAAAGTTCAAAAATAACAAAGTATACCAAACTTGAGGAATAAGATTTGAAAAAGTGAAACACCTGTCAAGCTCAGGTAGTCTAGCCAAAGTGCGTCTTGCAGCGAAAATAGCAAAAACAATTCTTCACTATGAGAATAATTTTTAATCAAAGGAAAATCAATAAGGCTTTTCTGGACTTTCTGATCTCGACAAAAAATAACATCGTGAGAACCCCTGGACTGAAGGATAAAATTATTTTCTGAAATCTCAAAAATAAATTTATAGCGAAAGTTTAGAAGTCCAAAGATCCCAGCACGAAAATGCAGAACTATATAATCAGCGAGAAGCTAATTTTGTTCTCGCTCATTGAAGTCTCATGTTACTATATTTAATGCAGTACTACCTCTAGAAGTGATATTGTTTTTATTATTATGGTATTTTTAGAGAGAATTCGAAAACGCGTTTTTCACCGCAAAAAGTATATACAATATAATAACATCTGTACTAAAAGTGATGTATATTGTTTTCCGCCATTATTTCCCTAAAGCAAAGTTTAAAAATTCTTTTCTCACCACGAACCCTGTATACAACGTAGGAACACTAAAAGGAGTAAGTATTGTTTTTTGTCATCAGTCCTTTTGGAAGCGTTTTAAAAAATTCCTTTCTCACCGCGAAAATTATATACAATGTGACAGCACTTTTACCAAACGCAAGTGGTGGATACTTAAAAATTCATCACTCGGTTTCTATTGGAGACAGATTTTCTGAGATGTTGCTCGGGAGAATCCAGGACACGTGGGTCGATCCAAGAAATCCACTTCAACGAAAACTTAGGCTCATAAATCTCCCCAGGCCATGTTATTTTTTATAGCTTTAGGGTTATATAGAAATCAATCCAAATTTGAAGCAAAATAACTTTACAGCTTTTTCGATGTAAAAGTAAAAATTAAAGGGGATGGATAAAGGCGTTAATTATCGCCTTGTTCAAAACGGAGGTGTACGTGCCGAGTCGGGAACGTGGAAGACGGGGTTTGTAAAATTCGTGACGTTTTTCTTCGGAGACGAAAACTGTGCATAAGAAATAATATAACCAAAGAATGCCGCGAGACATATAATATAGATTACATAATTTCATGGAAACACTATTACTATAGTCAGGAATTAAAAAATGAATAAATTAAACATCTATACATTTTTCGAATTAGTAAAATGGGTTCAAGGAATTTGAAGAATTTTCAGAGCTAATTTTAGGAAAAGTTTAAATAATTAAAAGTAAGAGTCGGAGGTTTGTGAGAAAGTTATTTTTTTAGAAGTGAAGTAGCTGATAAAAGATAATGAATTCAATTTTAGAGTTCGGTTCTTGTGAATACAATGAAGTCAGTCGAAAAATGCTCAATCTAATTTAAAAAATACCTTAACTTTATGAGTCAATGGAAATATCGTGTCTAAAACTAGTGAAGATAATTTATTACTTAAATAAGATTAAATTAAGGTAATACATTTTTCAGAAAATAGTGCGGTAACCCACTTTTGGTTGGATTCTCCAGATAAAATTACAAATGCCAATTCGAAAAGGCGGCGTGCCTGATCTGGATTTTCGCGCCGAGACATTTTTGAGACAAACGTGTACTCTTCGCACTGATATGGTGGAGATTTCGCCTCAGGACTTCGTGGCGCAACTGGTAGCGCGTCTGACTCCAGATCAGAAGGTTGCGTGTTCAAGTCACGTCGGGGTCATTACTTTTTGCCTCAGGACAGAGACAGAAGTCACATCTCTCCCGAATCAAAAAGGCGCATGTTCAAGCCACAGCGAGTAAAGTACTTTTTTAAAAGAGAAACTGTAATTTCTCCAGTTCAGAGGGTGGCGTTTTCAAGTCACGTCAGAAGCGAATTTTTTCTCGAAAAAAGAAATTACAATTTCTAAAAATTTACCGCTCATAAATCTCTCCTTTAAAGCCCTCACCAGCCCCCTAAATCTCAATAATGGCTGTTTTCAAAACCGTCAGATTCGTTGAGTACAAATTCAAACACCCCACGAAATCAAAATTTTCTAATTTTTCAACCGTAAAAAATAAAAAATAATCTCCATATCATATTTTATTCAAACCTATTTATTTTTTTGGAGATGTGCAAACAAGGCTTCAGTCAAGTTCACAATAGAAAAATCCTCATTTTGTTATCTGTCTTGGTCCGGCCTTCATCCTATTCAAGTCGTTTTATTTTGTCCATAAATAAAAAATTACAAAACGCAGTATTCTTGAAATTCCCCTTTTAAAACGATTTTTCTGGAAGTAGAAACTTTTTTTAGTTTTGTTTAGAAATGAATGGAGGTGAGAGATGAAAGATGAAAATATCAGAGAGAGGTTCCTCTTGGAAAAAAGGGATTTGTGAAAGGAGTAACAATTGGACTCAATAGGAAAACAGAAATTGAACATAAAAATTCATTGAAAGTCCAACTTTATGGGAAAAAGTTGAGAAATTCTTCTTGGGATAAGAAAACATTTAATATGAATATTCGTTGTGAGAAAAAATTCATTAAAAATATTGGAAAAACATTCTTTCCGAGATTGAGTCAGTAAAAATAACAACTAATTTTCGCAGGAGAATGTATTCAATATGAATATTCGCTGTGAGATTACTAGAAAAAAATCCTTCGTTCGAGACTATGGGTCAGTAAAAAACAATTGGTTCTCATAAGAAAACAGATATCTCGTCTGAAGTCTCCTTGCAATAATAACGTCGGTAGAAAAGCTTGAAAATTTTTTATTCGAAACAGGGGGTTGTTAAAAGCCAACAATTTGTCTCGATATGAAAATAAGCATTAAATTTAAAAGTTCATTGTGAGACTAATTTCGTCGAAGAACGTTAAGAAATATTTTTATTTGACACAGGGGGATTTTTAGAAAGTAATAATTAGTCTCAAGAAAATATATTTAATCTGAAATTTCTTTACAAGACCAACTACCAAAGAACATTGAAAACCCTTCTCTCGAGACCGTGAATCAGAGAATATAGCAATTTGTCTCGACAAAAAATGAACATCGAATACGAAGTTCCATTGTGAAACCTATCTCATTAGGAGAAAGTAGAAAAATTCAGAATAAGACTTTTGAATTTTTAGAAAAGGAGTTCTTCATTGAAGACCAAGGTCCATGAATAATTTTAAAATTTAAAAAATTTGAAATTTTGCAGAAATTTTCATTTTAAAATAAAAAATACCCTCAATAAGAAGATTTAGATTAAATTCAAAGCTTTCACCTGGAGACCAAGGTTTTATACAAATTTCAAAATAATCCTAGCATCAAATTCAATTTTTGAAATTTCCTTCTTAGGCAGAAATTTAAGAAATCGATACTCTCAATACAAAAGTTTGAAAGAGTTCCGGAAATATGTTTTAAAAATTGAAATAGTCCTAATATTAAGGCCGAATTTTCGTTTTAATAAAAAAATCCAGGAAATTAATACTTTCAACATGAAAATCTCGATGAAATCCGAAACTATCCAGAAAATGAACCTTTAAAAACCCAAAAATAATCCTACCACAAAAATCCAAGAAAATAGACAAAAGATCAGACTTGCAAACCCGGCTTTTTTCGCTGCAAGACCCTAATCAAGAATTTATTTCCTTCTTTTTTAAGTTTAATTGAAATTTGAGTAGTTTATTAACCGAAAACATTTTTATGGATCCGGAAACAAACTATAGAAAGTTCTTCAGAAATGTACGTCAATTTTATTTTGGAATAAGAATAAAAATACTCTCAATTACTATGAACTACTGTTCCGGGCCCTCAGGGGAAATAAATAATTTCAAAGAATTGATAGAGGAGGCGACTCGAGTCAGAAGTACCTTTTGAGCCAGTCAGGTGAAACAAGCCGGAAGTCGCCGTTTTTCCTGACCGTTTCCCGGATTTTCATGCCCTGAAGGATATCCCGGATTTTCATGCCTTGAGGGACAGCACGCAGAATTTCTAGAACTTTCATATATCATAGAACGAAACACCTGGAGAAAAAGGACGGAGGGATGCACATTTTTACGTTTTTAATATTGCTTCTAGGCATATGCGCAAAATATCTCCGTAATGAAGCACGTTTTTGGACCGGGAGAGGGAACCATGGAAACAACCACGGCGGTCTTGGAGAGCAGTTGTTTGTCAAATACGGCAAGAGACTTTGGATACCTTCCTGAAAAGGACTTTCGATACCTTCCTGAAGATGGATAAAGAAAGGAAGTCATTTCTATTGATTGATGAGAGTGGATTTAAAAAGCAGGGAAATTTCTTTCGGAAGGAAAACCTCAAGAAGTTTCGAGGAGAAAAGTAGTGATTTTGTTATTATGTAGCGATGGCATTTTTATCGATAGGAAAGTTATATTTTATCCTTGAAGTGGATAAAAAGGAAGTTGGTTCCAATGACCTATGAAGTGGATTTAAAGGTCAAAAGACATTTTCTTCCTCATATGAAAAATATGAACATACAGCCCACTTTTTTGGAAGGAAACCCAGGAATTTCTAGAATTCACTGACCAGTAATAATACTGTTTTTGCTCATTGAAAATCTTCTTTTTGGATAAAGGATATAAAAATAAAATCTTCTCTGTCTCAAAGGGAACACTGGGGATTTTTATTATTAGATGACAGGAGTATTTTCCTTACGCGAAATTATACTTTATTCTGGAAGTAAAACGAGAAAAGGAAGTTGTTTCCAATGATTGATGACGACGAATTTAGAAGGGCAAAAAGAAGTTTCTTTTTGGAATAGAAAAGTATAAAATAAAATATCCCGGAAAGAAGCTTAAAAATATCTTTGATTTACGACTCGTAATTCTTAGTTTATGAACTAATGACCATTTTCCCCTATTCTTTAAAAAATTGCTATTCAAGATGTTAAACATGGGTTTTCGTACAAATCATAAATGGCTTTTGGATTTCCACTCATTAGAGCTGCTAAAAAGAAATTTTGCCATTATTTCCATGATTGCTTGGTTCCAAAAAGGAAGGTTTTTCACGAGCTACTTAAAATTAGCTTCTAATAGATTCAAAAGATTCCTGGATTTCACTACGAAAACTGTTCATCAATTATAACCCACTGATATTTTCCTCATCTTTAAACTAGTAGAATTATCCAGATGGGAAACTCATTGTTCTTATTCTTTTACTGAAGAGAGCACAGATAATTGAATTTCTCATTTCCATTGGAAGATTCTATTTTTTCGGTATTTAATAAATCTAGCTTTTTAAAAAGACATTATCTTTCTTTGCAAATAAATTACCTACTAAATTGTTCTTCGAATGAATTTCCATTAAAAATTATTTCCTTAAAAATAGTTCTCGGGAAATATTATAATTTTATTTTAAGATGGTGTTTTATAAATTTTCATCAAAAACAATTTTATACAACTTTTATTGAAACAATTTTGTAGAAAATTAAAAGTTTTATGTTTTCGCTCAATGTACATACAGTATCCAGATCTTTCCTCTAAAAGCATCAACAAACTGTTTACAAATATGGCATAGGAAATCTTAGTAGTGAGCAGATTCGTGGACAGAATACCCCGAGTACCCGTTAGGAGGGTACATGCCGACTTGAGAACCGACACCGTATTCATAGGCTTCTTTTTCCTCTCGACGCTGCTTTATCTTGGATCTCTGGTAGCAGATGATCATTGCACAGGCTCCGATGATGAAGACGAGGAGGACGAAGGCGAGAAGGACGAAGACTCCTGCCATCCAGAATTGGTCCTTGGGACAACATCCGTGTTCACAACAGTCTCCTCTTTTTTCGCAAAGGACGGTTACAGTTTCGTTTTTGATGTATTTATCCTGGTAGATGCATTTGATAAATTGGGACGGAGGATCTGGAAGTTTTGTAATGAAGCTGATTTTATAACTTTTGGAATTAAAAAAGTGGAAATTCTCAAGCAGATCTGGTTGATTACTACCTAGTCAGAAATGATGTGTGATTATAAAAAAATTTCTAATTTACTTATAACTATACAAAATTAAAAATTGATCAAGTATCATTCTTGTCAGAACCATTATTTGAAATGTACCTTCAAAAAACGAAGAGTATACAACCCACCGAAAAAATTTCTGTTTTATCATGAGCGATATGATTCATTCTTTGACTACGAGCTTAGTCACTAATCCTTTGAGTATATATTCCTTCCTGTACAGATACAAAACTGAACCACATTTTTTTATATTTTTAATTCCTTTCTTGCTTTCCTTCCTTTGTCTATCTCCCATATTTTTCTCTCACCTACTATTCTCCTTATCCATGATCTTCTTCTGTACTTACTTTCTTTCTTCTACTCATAGTTCTACTTTTTCCCTACTCGTATACTTATGCTTATCCACCTATCTAGTATTCTTCTCTACTCATTTCCCCCTTTTGTTTTTCTTTTCCTCTCTACTCACCTTCGATGATCCTGGTCAAGAAGTTTCCAGGGGTCCCGTGTTGGTAGACCTCTTGGAAATTCATGTTTCCTGGTGAGTTTGTAACTCCCCCGACAGCTGCGTTTTGTCTGAAAACTACTGTATTACTTCTTAAAGATTTAAGGAAAAAATTAGTATGCGCGTATTGCATTGTTATGGTGATTACGAGAAGCAAAAGCGATAAGCGAATAGATGAAACTTCTTTCTAGCTTACATTGGAAATCTAGGAGCGGTCGTCTGAATCACTGATGTGTCCCAACGACTCATTTTTGATTTTAATTTTTGATTACTTCACAAAAATTCAAGTTTGGATAGACTAAAAAATAATAAAGTCGAATAGGCTATAAGGTGATTGACAGGTACCGGTGTTTACCTTAGGGATCATTTTGGCAAGGGTCAAGTTTCCTCAGTAAGTAAAAAAACTTGCGAAAAATAGGATTTTCAAAAAGAAAAGCTATTTGACAAAAGAAAAGTCGAAAGTGATAAATGGATGATTTTCGTCAAAGGACATCTACAAAAATTTTAAGCGGTAGCAAAAATAAAAATTCTAGTTTGATATTGCTAAAATTTCATTCGAAATTCAAAAATTTATTCAACATTTAGAAATCCAAAATATGAGCATTTTTTATGTTTTAAATTGCGAAAACAAAATTTAGAGGAATCAAATATCTTCCGAACGTGAGTGCTGAGAAATTTTTCAGAATAGATACTTGAGAAATTTTGTGAAGTTATTTCGCTCGATGTTTGATTTTCCAATGAACTTTGAAAATCAGGGATCTCAACAAGAATAGATGAATTGAAAAAGATTTTATCTTATTGTGAAAATAGTTAACAGATTCATCTTATAAAATTGATTGGAAGGATAATTCTATTTTATTGTAAAAGTGGGTGGACAATGATTTCTTCTATTGTAAAAATAGTCCTTATCGCTGCGGACAACTTTAAACTGACCGAAAAATTGTAATTCTTAATCTCATTAACATGGATCATCGCGATAGTCTCAGAGCGAAAACTGAATTTTCGTCTTAAGATCCAAAAAACTAAATTTCCATCACGGGAATTTTTCAATTTTCTAATGTCAAAACGCGAAAACCATCCAAGAACAAGTTTAAAAGAGAAAACCACATTTTAATAAGGACTTTCGCTCCAAGATCAGCAAAAACCGAATTTTCTGACCCCGAAAGGGAAATTTCTACTTTTTATGGAATATAGAAATCGCGTTTTAAAATTAATTCGTAACATGGACGAGAATGTACGGAAAGTTAAGAACAGAAGTCTCCGAATCAATCGAGGACCCACATCACACCAGAGCCCCCGGACACTCGATCGAAGCTGACTGGCCCCGCATTGTGCAAATAAATCCCTCTGCAGAAAGGATAACTGCAAACTCCAGAATGGACAGACGAAGTCATCAATGACATTGTCGATGGAATGACTGACGAACTAGGGGATTTCGAGTGGAAAACTGTTCTCGCGGGTATTTGTTGAGGAATAACTGGTATCTCTAGTGCATTCTTCCGGTTTTGGGGATCCCTCAATGACTTCATAATCTGGGGGGTTTAATGAAAACTATTCGATTCTCAAAGAAAAATCGTTTTATTTATTTAGTTGATTATGAGATGTTAATACTTTATAAATGTCCTTGCCTTCAGAATCTCAGAAAGAAAAAACTGAATTTAAAATAAGCACCTCGAAGGATAGACAAATGATTCTGGTTTCCGGAAATCCTTAGTGGATAACGAGTGTCTGGAATGAACATCTTAAAAGGTGGAAAAATCAATTCCAGCTTTCATATATCCTTTGTAGATAATGAGTGTCTGGAATGAGCATCGTAGAAGGTGGAAAATGAATCTTTAGTGGACAGTAAGTACTTAGAGTAAGTATTTTGAAAAGTAAAAAATCAATTCTAAATTCCATATATTCTTAGCCGACTGTAAGTACCTGGAGCAAGTATTCAAGGTAAAAGAAT
>VOSG01000586.1:0-18707 GCA_009761265.1 Halicephalobus sp. NKZ332 | reverse complement strand
ATTATATTCCCGATTCAGATTGATGAAAGTAGAGGAAATCACGTCAGAAGTCGTTTACGCGATTAAAACACAAATTTCCCATCAGAATCTGAATTCTAAATTTCTTAAAGAGGGTCTCCAAAAAACTTGGTTCTTTGTCGAAGCTCAAGTCATTTAGCGGGACATGAATATTAAACGCGGAAAACCATTGATGTTCCAATTTGTAGTTTTTACTGTAGTGATTTCTCACCTAGTGTATTTGTTTGTTGAAGTTTATAAATCACTTATTTGGAAAATTAACTACATTATATTTAGTTTGTATTTTAGAGAAATAGATTTTGTTCAGATATAATTTTACATATTTAGAAACATTTTGAGTATTTCATCAAGTTTTAATCAATCACAGAAAGCAGACATGATACAAAGAACAATGGTATGACTGTTAACTTTGACCGGAACGGTAAAAATATGCGACGACCATGAAACGTTGGGCGAATACGATGAATGTAACGCAACAAAAACAACAGTTTTGGTCAATTATAATTAGTGAGTTGATCTGGTGTCTTTAAATTTTAGGGATATATGATTTTTCGAGAATATTTTTGCGGATCAGATTTTCCGTAATCAACGTATTATTATCTCGGCTTTCTGCCTCTTTAACTGCTGTTGATGTCAGAACAATGTCTACAAAACGACTTTTTTACGCCCACGGAAAATAGAACAGAGCACTGGAACTGTGTCATGATTCTACTAAAGTATAAAGTTTACAACACGGTGATCGGGTTCCTCGATTTTTGAAGTAGAGTAAACCGTAATCATAGACAAGGATCTTTCTTCATCTTTCGTATATACGATTGACAAAGAAAAATAAAAAGAAGTGATCAGAAATATCTGTCATTCCATATCTTTATTTTTTGTAGCTTTGATACAAGAAGTACGACTACTTCAGATGTAGATAAAAGACAGTGAAATAATCAGACCTGTAGATTTCAAATCTAAAGCAAGAAATAGAAATTGACCCATAACGTGTGGGTATATGAAACTATGGGTCTTAATCTTTGAGACCTCAATCCACTAATCGAGTCTAGTTGATTGTATTCCTTTTTAGATTATTTTCTTGACGGTTCTCCAAGTATTTACGGGATTTTAATCATCTTACTGAACGACCATGTGAATCTATTATGTGCTCGTTTCTGCTTCTGTTAACAATTGATTCTAACCGTTTATCCCACTACATTTTATCAGGAATTATGAGAATCCCTCTTTATAATATAACTTTAGAAGTTGTTCGAGAAAAAATTGGATATCTTATAAAACATGGTTTCCTAGTTATTTTCGAATAGAAAAATTAACCTATAGCATGAATAAACCAATTTCTTTTGAAAAAATTGAAATTCATACCGTCCGTTGGAATTTAATGAAGACAATTCGTCAATTGTCGTAAAAAGAATAAGGGAGATAATCAGTGTCATGTGAAATGCAAAACAATAAGTTTGTACATGTAAGAAAACAAAACTAGAACAAATACGATTAAATGCTAGGAAAAAGTTTGAACTAGTGATGGATATTGAAGAAAGTGGATATATTAATTGCTGAAATACAGATTACACATTATTTAACTAAATTTTCCAGTCATTGTAGTTAATAGCCAAAAATGTTGATAGTCGCATTAGGAATTTCTTTAGAAATTAATCAGCATCTTGGACAAAGTTGTAAATAAATCAGAAGACAGGTTTCAAAAATACACTATTAGCTATCTTCTCAAATCAGATAAATCACAGGATTCAAAAGTGCGTATTAGGTCGCGCTTCCTTATTTTTCCTTCGTCACAGAAACCTGTTTGGATATATTTACATGATGTTCTTTCATAAGTGAAATGATTGTTTATATTAAATTGTTTACGAGTGAATATCTCAGAAAATCGCGCGAATCAACCTGCCGAAAAACTAGAATCGAGATGTTTATCATGAGCTAAAAGTTCATCAAATTTATAACGGTAATGCGCTATCGCATAAACAAATTCCGAATTCTAGTTCTTTGTTGACTGATATTTTCCAAGATATCTAATCTTTCTTCAGCTTGTTCCATTAGCTCAGGGGACCCACAGTGGCGGACATTTAAATAGAACCGCTTGTTTTTTCAAAAATATTTAAAGTTTTTCCTATATTTTTAAGTGATATTAAAATTATATTTACATCATTGGGAAGCCTTAATAATGCGTTTCTATTTTATAAAAAACGATTCTTGGCATTTTCAAATTCAACTTATATTAGGTCTAAAACGAATATTAGCTCGGACATATATAGAACTGTTTGATTTTGAATGGTTTTCATTGTGATTTTGATCGTGTACTTTCGTTTTGTATTTTAACGTGGGTCGTTCAACTGATGTTACGCCTATCCAACGCCAGAGAACCATCGACTTGCGTCAAGGTGGCAAATCCTTCGGTGGAATTGTTAATATCGTGAAACTTACCAAAAGCACGTGTGTTAAAGCAGTCATATCCGATTAACTGGTTCGAACGCGTAAGAAGAACTCTGCACGAGATGATCGTATCAGAAACCGATCGCTTTAAAATAGCTGTCGATATCCATCATGAAGTGCGTGAACAATTCTCCAAGCCGGTTTCTGGTCGTACAGTACACCGCCGACTCAATGATTTTGGTTTAATGGGTCGCGTGGCACGTAAGAAACTTCATATCTCAGAGAAGAACCAGAAAGTTCGGCTCAAATTTACAGACGAGGACAAGGATTGGACCCGACAACAATGGTCAAAGGTATGATAAAAACCGTCGTTAATTCAACGGGTTCTGATGGGAAAAAGTATGTACGACGTCGTCCGGATGAAGAGTTCAGTCCACAATGTACCGTAGAGACAGTAAAACATGATCCGATTTCTATCAACGTGTGGGGTTGCACGTCGGTAACTGGTACTGGGCCTATTTATCGAATAGATGGTATAATGGATCAGCATATTTACACGGATGATATTCTGGATGGTGTTTCATTCGCTGAAGACCGGCCAATAAACGATTGGATCTTTCAGGTTAGTTTATCATTTTTTAATGTTACACGTATTTTTTTAAGGCAGACAACGGTCCAAAGCATATATCCAAGAAGACGAAACACTTTTTAACTGACCAGAAATAGACAGTTATGCAATGACCACCACAGAGTCCAGATTTGAACCCTATCGAGATGCTGTGGGTTGATATCGACAAGCAAATTAACACATTGACGACAATCCAGGTTTTGAATTTTTTGGTGCGTGGGGCCGGAGCTTTTTTTGGCCACTTGCCGGTGCGAGTCATATATGACTCACATTGTCGTCAATGTGTTAAACTTCAAAAGCCGAAAACGGAAGATCAGCTGTGGCAAGTAATTGAAGAGATATGGAACAATATTCCAGTTGAGCGCTGTGAAAGGTTAGTTGATTCAATGAAGCGGCGGTATCTTGAGGTAATCGGTAATAAAGATATGGCCACATCAGATTAATTTTCGAGCTTGAAAATAGCGTAAATTATCTTCGGTATGAAATGGTTCTGTTTTATTGTCCGACCATTTCTGTTTCTTTGTTGAGTTATTGTTAATTTGTTTCCCTACATTTTATAAATACATTTGTTATATACGTTTAAAAAAAGGTTACTATTAAAGCAATCAAATGAAGTAAAACTTTGAGTTAATTCAAAAATAGAGAAAAAAACGTAGAAAAATATTAAATAAATAAGCGGTTCTATTTAAATGTTCGCCACTGAATGTTCTGCATTTTTCTATTTTTTAATTACTTTCAAAGTTAAATGTAAATCGTAGTAGAGAGAGATATAAAAATCGTCCTAGTCACATTAATTTATCAACATTTAGCACATTTTTAAATATTACATCCACAAAGTACATGAATTATAATAATTTTTTAATTATATCCACGAGGATTGAAAAAGCTTCTTGTATTCCTCAGATGATTTCCCAGATAAAGATAAATTATTTGAAATAAGATGAAATAAGCTATCAAATATTCAATAAGCCACTTACATCGATCAACTCTAATTAGACATACAATTTTAGAGTCGAAATTACTTATACCTAAACATCATTTGTATTGAATATAATTTCCCTAGTGATGTATTTGTAAACACAGATGATAAGATTTATTACGTTGAAGCGTTGAAATTTGACAATTTTATTTTCGGTAAAATTCAGGCCTTTTCCAGGAACTACTGGAAACCAATCTTTCTAGTATATAAAGGTGGAAATTAACTGAATAAATTAAGCTTTTAGTATTCACAACTATTGCTACTCTCCTCAAAATATTGATGTTGAACCGGAAAACTCAAGGAGTCTATAATAACATCACTCAGTCGATGGATGAAGATATGTTGTCTCACCATGCCGCAACACTTTGGTTTCGAAAGCTTGATTCTGGTGATTATGGCCTCGATAACAAAATTCATCCAAGTGCCGAATTTAAGACCGATGGTGCTCACTTGTTGATCTGAATCGAAGAGGATCTATTTTTTACCTAATGTGAGGTAGGAGAAGAATTTTAGCACTCATAAAAGAAAATTGCCAAATTTCACTGCTTCAACCTAATATTAAAATTTCTACCCGAATTTAGTCGCGGATAATGTTTATAAATTAAGAACTCTATTTGAATTCCAAAGGAATGCATTTCCGTGTTTTAATGGATATAATTAATGAAAATAAAAGCATTTTTATTCAAGTGCCTCCAACAACTCTCTTTGCTTACATGTTATTCGTGTTCTCCACCATCATGATAATGGAAAGATCCTCGTCAGGATGCAATTTCAGTGTGTTTCGATGAGTCTATCATGTATGTCTCACACAATAATAAGTACTGTTGACACCAGCAGTAAAAGGTTTATCGAAAGCTGCCATTTTCACAATCTGCTTTCCTAGCGTTAACAATCTTTATTAAATATCGAAATTTTAACAATACAAGCAAGAATATCGGCAATTTTCTTTCATGAACAAAGGAACCGTTTTGCATAGTTGTTCGTTTTCTCGAATCCACTGCTTACAAGCGTGTCTAAGATCGAAACAAGATCCAGGAGATCCAGGGGATCCGGGAGATCCATCGCCAAACCGGTATTGTCTAATTCCTGGAAATCAAATTATATTAATATGATTATGAATTTTTAAATGATCTGAACAAGAATTTTTAGAAGCTTTCAGAATCCTTGATTTCAGGCACTTCTGCCAAATTCTGAAATGTTCTAGAAAACTTGGAATACATTTGTAATAATCTCGGAACTTTTGTTCACTCCTGGAAGATTCTAGGAACTCCGATGAAATTCTATTTTATAATCATACTATTACAAATTTAGAACAAAGGTTATTATGAAATTATTCTGATAAAAAGCTCCTAAAACTTTCAGAACCATATTATTACAAAAAATTAAAAACAGTTTTTTACGAAATCTTCTCGACACGAATTTCCAAGGTTTTCTAGAAACTTCCAGAACCCCAAACTCCAGACTTTCTTTTCAGAAGCTTTCACCAGATTCCAAAAGATTCTAAAGAATTTTGAGGGACTTTAGTTGTGTTGAATTCCGAAAGGTATCGCCAGAGGCTTTCTTCGAATAGTCCTTCGAGGCCAAATGGATTTACCTGAGATCCTCGTGGAGGGAATTTTCCTCCTTTGATGTTCGATGATCGCATCCGCGACGACACTGACTCCTGCCCAGGTTTCTGCTGCGGTGGGAATCAGTTGTCTTTCTTCCAAAATGAAACCATCCCAATCTAAACATGTACATTTTAAATTTAAAAAATAAAATGAGAGTTTTCACTTCTTTCATCAGGTCTCAATTCCAGGAGATAAACATATTTTATTGCTGCGGATTGTTTTGCCCAGTCTTCTGAACCTCCAGAAGCTGGGTCTGAAATTTTATTGTTATTATTATTTTATTATTTTAATAGTTAAATTCCTAAAATTTTCTATTCATCTTTATGGAAAAACTTACAGAGAGTATCGGCCCCACTTCCGACGACATACTTCGTTCCATACAACTTCATGAGAGCATTTGCTGCTTTTTTCCCGACACTGTACTGAAATAGACTACTATAAAAAAGAAATAAAATTTCCACGAAAGTTTTTGCAAAGAATTCCTATAATTCTCCTGATTTTGGTTCTAGAGTCTATAGTACTTTAAAAACTAAACTCAACGATTAACTAATAAATATTTTTAAACGAACCAGGTCTTGTATATCCCCGGGATAGCTGTCTCTCTTGTGGCCATAAGGATGGATCCAGAGTTGGGAGTAAGTATGAAGAGTGATAAATCCATCGATTCTGTTTCTGTATCTACTGGATAAGACGGCGTCTCTCACAGCTCTGGATTCTGGTTCACTGAAGGCCGATTTTCCTTGATAAATTTCGGAACAAGGATCATCGGAACTTCCGCTTTCTCGAAAGTGAAAATCAAAGTTCCTGTTCAAATCCACGCCTTTACAGCATCTCTGTCTTCCCCACTGGTCCCGGATACAGGCCGTCGGGGATCTGTTCTTCCTCCAGAGCCTCACGTTGGGGTTCGTCGAGGATCTCGTGAACTCATATCCGTCGGGATTCAAACAAGGAATAATGATCCACGTCAAGTCATCAACGAATTTCGTGATGTTTTCGTCTCTGCCGTATCTCGAAGTGAGCTGATGGATGAAGTACAAGGCAGTGTGGGGTGCAGCCCACTCTCTGGCATGGATCCCTCCGTCGATCCAGAAAACTCGTTTCCTGTGGCCTCTGGATCCTATCTCGAGTCCGTCGATAGTCCTTCCTTCGTGGGTTTTCCCGATGGAGATAAATTGCACGATTTTACTGTATTTCCTCGCAAGAGATCTCATCCAGGCCACCATCTGGGCATAGGATCCGTAGCTGTGGAACTCGTAAAAAGGCTCATTTCTGTCATCTCGGAACCTCCTCTCAAAGTCATTTGACTTCAACTCTTTCCTTTCTCTTTGAATTATCAATCTGGAATTAAATTATTGTAAACATCAAAAATGAATTTCTTTGCAGACTTTTGAAATATTTTAGAACTTGCAGAACTTTTTTCAGATTTTTGTTTCAAAGAATTTCAATAGGATTCTGAAGGGCTACTTGATTATAATTATTTTTGGAAAAAAATCCTAAATTAATCCATCAAAAAATAGACAAAAAAGCTGGTCCTGTTTTGAAAGAAGGAAAACGGGTTTCGTTACCATCAACGAAAGACTCACTTCTCGACGTCCTCGATGATGACGTTGTAGGAAATCCGTCTCTTCGTCAAGGCGTCTTTCAGGTGATGCAGACTAGGTTCGGAAACCATGATGTCCGTCGCTCTTCCCACATTCACTGGGGACTTCCAGAAGTTCAACTAAAATAAATCAACACTGTAGAATAAAATTTTCAATTTTACGATTTTAGTACTTAAACATTGAATTAAAATAGCACTATCACAAAAGCTGGAAATGGTTATCTCAAAATTTCAGAAAATTGTTTTGGAAAGGATTTTTGAAAAATCCGGTCGACACTAAAAAATAATGTCTACATGATTTTCAGTTTCAGAAGTCCCTAGCGAACCCAAAAACGGACCTCCATTTTGACATCGTTTCTCTGCAACTCCTGTAGATACTGTAGTTCTCCGAGATTTTGTGGCAATACCCTGAGGACTTTGAAAACGCCTCCTGTTGGTCCAGAAGAATTCTTCAAAAGTCCCTCCAATTCAACAACAAAGTCAGTTTGATTTTGTCCTACAGTAACAGATACTGTGGAAAACAAGAAAAATAAAAAAATAACTTTCATTTTGGGAAGAAATAAAGATTAGAAAAACATTTGTTTAAAGAAAAATTCAATAAAAAGAATAATCACTTTTTCTCAAAAATCGCCCTGACGTTACGCGATTTTTTGATAGTTACTCTTCTCTCTGCCCCGGTTGAAAAAGGAATTTTCGGTCTGTTCAGAGAGCTTCAATTTTTCGAAGCTTCTTGCAGCAACTGGTTATTATATAAATCTTTTCTTTAATCCATCACGTGTCTGATCCGGAATCTCAGAATCAAGACAGAATCCTCGGATGGAAATCGACCGATGTCTAGAGGAAAATCCGTCCATTAAACCTTGGTCCTGGAGTTTTCTCTATTTTTAGTTTTAAATCTTAGTTGTGAAGTTTTATGATGAAATTTAATGAATAATAATAATAAACGTTTTTGGATTTGTTTATGAATCCGGCTTTTATCTTGTGAAAGGTTTCTCGATTTTTAGTTTCAAATTCAACTTTTATGACGAAAACTAATATGAAGTATATCCTTTAAACGTGCTTTTTTGAATCCCATTTTCTATCTTCGTAAAAAACAAAATCAGACTTTAAATTTCTTTCTTCAATAAATCAAAAATAAAAATTGATTCTGCAAAAAGTAATTTTTTTATTTTTGATGATATCAACTTTTTCGAAATTCTTTGTGGTTTGATTTCTCCCGGTCCTCGCCCTTTGGCAAAATATTTCTCAACTTCCTTCTTCAAAAGGGAGTGTTCGATCAAGACTTGTTTTCTTTGACCTTTGGGGGAACTTGGAATTTATTTTCGTTCATTAAATTTACTTTTAAAATTTATTTTAAAACTTGTTTTTTAAAGTTAAATTTACACGCAAACTCCACAAGACCTGGGACAACGTTCCTTCATTCCAGGCCATGTAGAACAGGCCCCCGTCTCTGCCCAATAGGAACAGAGTTGGTCTAAATCCCTACAGACAGATCTAGAAGATGCAGATTGAACAGGAGGATTGAAAGTCCTGAATCTCCCTGGGGTTCTGAAGGAGTTCATCACTTGGGTTGCGATCACCTTCACGGCTTCCCATGTTTCTCGAGAAGTCGGGATTATCTGGTTTTCGGCAAGAAGGAACCCGTCCCAAACGTTGTCCTCGGGTCTCAACTCGAAAAGGTAACTGTACTTGATTCCCATCTGTCCCTTTGCCCAATCCTCTGATCCTCCCGAAGCCGGATCTGAAATTCACCATTTTTCAATTAAAACGACTTTCCTTAATTAAATTAAAATACTTTTACACTTTTTAAAGAAAAGAAAATATTTTAAAATCAACTTACAGAGGGTATCCGCACCGGTGCCTACAGTATACTTAGTCCCGTACATTGACTGGAGAGCTTGGGCCGCCTTCTGGGCTGTCGCGCTCTGAAAAAGAATTAAATACAGTATTCACAATATCGCGAAAATAATTGTTCTAGAAAACTGCAGAAGTTAATTTCTTAATATTCGTTAAAAATTATTGATTTAAAGAAACGAACCAAATCAGAAACATCATTTGGATAAGTTCTCAGCTGATGTCCGAAGGGGTACATCAGGATCTGGGAATAACTGTGGAAAGTCAGAAAAGCTTTGATTTTCCCGTTTTGAGAAGTGACAAAGTCCCTCACTGATCTCGTTTCTGGTTCACTGAAGGCATATCTTCCCTAAAAATAGAGACAAATAAATAACGATAAAAAATAAGTAAATAATTAAATAAAGAATTGTATGGTTAAATAGAAATAAGCGGGTAAATAAATATAAGTATAAAGGTTCAGAAATTAAGTAATTAAGTATATAAATATGTTTAAGTAAACTAAAAGAAAGTTACATTATATATCTCGCTGCAAGGATCCGTGCTGGATCCTACTTGGCCGAAGTACCAGTCGAAGTTTCTGTTGAGGTCGACTCCCTGACAGCACTGGGTTGTGGGAGGCGAGAAGAGACCACCGGGCACCTGGGTACACAGGGTGGGGGACCGGTTTTTCCTCCAAAGTCGGACTTCCACGTCGGAGGAAGAACGGGAATATTCGTAGCCATCTGGGTTCAGGAGAGGAATGATGTACCAATCCATGTTGTCCACGAGAGACCGGATATAGGAATCTCTGTCGTACTCTGTGACGAGTTGGCTGATGAAATAGAGAACAACTGCGGGGGAAATCCACTCTCTGGCATGGATCCCGCCGTCGATCCAGATCCCTGGTTTTTGGGCCGAGGATCTGGTTCCTATTTTGATCAACGGGATTTGACGACCTTCATGAGTTGTACCTATAGGCATCACATGAACTCTCTCTGGATACGTGATAGCCAAGGCGTTGAGGTAGTTTATGGTCTCGGCGAAAGAATGATACTTTGCTAAGTTGAAAGAAATCCGATTTCTTGGAGCGTCTCTGTAAAGCTTGTACTGACGATATTTTTGAGATTCTGCTTCTCGTTTTTTGATAGCTTTTTCGACATCATCGATCATCACAGAATGTTTAATTTCCAAGGATTCTAATTTCTTTTGGAATTCATCCAAAACATCGTCTTTAACCATTACATGGACTTGTTCCCCGACTGCTGTAGGTTCCTTCCAGAAGTCAAACAAAGTTGAATTGAGGTACTGGTAATTCAGAAATTCTAGTTGGTCCTTGTTTTCAACCTCCACCCGTAGTACCGTAAACCGTCTAAATTCCGAAGTTATTTTTAAATTTTTACAAAGGTAACAAACTTTGAATTGACGAAAATAAAGAGTCCTAAAAAGATCAGGTAAACTTTCTGGCAATTCATCTTTATTCAGGCCAAATTTGAGGTGATTGTTACGGAAGTTTGTTACTCTACAGAATCCATCAAGAAAAAAAAGAAAAACCGGACTGGACTTGACCGAGCCTGAAAAGTTGGATCAATTGGATTTCCAGGATGACTAAAGACATTTCGATTTTTAGGATCAATCGGACATTTCTGGATCTAAGACATTTCGCTTTTCAGGATGATTCAATGAATTTCGATTTCCTAGAATCAATCGGATATCCTTGCATTCAGGAAATCTCAACTTTCACTTTTTCAGGAAAAATCGGGTCAATCGAACCAGATCAGACAGAAAAGGATAAAACACCGTTTAAAAATAATTTAAAAATTAATTGCTTGTCGAAATGATTAAAAAATGGAACCTTGATAAAAAAATGAAAGTTATTTTTAAGGGTAAAAAATTGTTCAAAAAATGAAAATGGCTTTTAAAAACCAAATCGGTCGGGAAAATAGAACTTTGATCAAGAATCAAAATAAGTATAAAAATCGAGACTTTTAAAAATTAGTGAAACTTTCAGAATCTAATAATTTAAATCCCTTCATTATAGAATTTTCAAAGTTTCCAAAAGTTGTCGACAAATTTTGAAGGTTTCTGAAACTTCCACTGGATTTTCCGGGGTTTTTGTGTAAAAATGTCACAATTAAAGTCAGAATTAAAATCAAAGTCGAAATCAAAGTTACAGCCATAGTTAATTAGTCAGACCCGAAATGTCGTCATTGCCGAGTTGGCCAGCGGGATGGCTGACCGGACAAGGACCAGTTTTTCCCACAAAAAAAGATCAGCTAAATTTTCTTTTCCAAAAAAAATAAAACAAAACTGGTTCACGCCAAATAAAGACTATCTTTTTTCTATTTCAATTCGAGTCTTGAGAGGAAATTCATGAAAGAAAATCCATGAGGGAAATCCATAAAAGAATCACGAGTCCTTGAATTCGAAGTGGCAATCGATGGATCAAGTCTTCCAGAAAAATTGTGTTATGAATGTCAAAGGAAATTTACTGAGATATCTTCTCGAAAAGGATTTCCGGGATTTTCCACTTGAGACACAAAATTAGGATTTAACTTGTGTATTTTTTTGAAAATATGGTGTAGATTCGAATTCATGTTATAAAAATGAGAAACAGTGAAGTTTCGAACAATTGTCTCGGAAAGAACTTTCAAGCTTTCCAGTCGAGATCGGAAACTCGAATATATACGGTTTCAAGATTCCGAAACAACTTAACATGGATTCTGGAAACTATTGACGGAAATCACCGGAAATGAGTTACCGTTTCCCGGGAAAGAAAATGAGGGTCGATGGACCACATTTTCCATGAAAAAACATCTTTTCTGGACAACCAATAGGAACCGAGACAATCCGAAAATGGAAAAAATGGAAAGCATGGGTCGAAAGTAAAAGTGGACCTTGTGGCCAGACAGGGACTCCACTCGAGACCCCCAAAATGCATTCAAATCTTTCATATTGTCCATATCGTGAGAGACTTCAAAGTCGAAAGTCAACAAGCTCGGAGTTCTCGAGTGTCCCCACGGGGGTCACTCCTCTTGCGCAAGTTATCGCGGAAAGTGAAAAGTATTTTTCACATACGATTAACGGTTTAAAGACAATCGAGATAAATTTATACTTTTTCAACCAGAGTCTACAATTTCCGATCGGACTGGTCTGTCCAACTAGGGCTCTTCTTCCTGAAAACCTTCCTGAAAAACAAAAACTAGTCAATCCTCTTTTTCAAGAAGATCCTCATTTCACTCATCGAAACAGACCAGTCTGAAAAACTTTAAAAAGTTAAAAACTCCAAAGGTTTAGAGGCTTCCGAAAAAAGTTAAAAGTTTAAAAAAAAATAAAACTTGAAGGATCAGATTTTAAAGGTTTAAAAATTTCTGAAAAAATAAAACTTCAAGAATCAATTTTCATTTCAAAACTATGAAAAATATAAAATTCAAAAAAATAAAAACTCAAAAATTTTAAAAGCCCTTCGGAGAAGTTAAAACTTAAAAAAGTAGAGTTTAAAAAGTCGGAAAATTTGAAAAAATAAGACTTAGGAAATCGGATAACAACTTTGTTCAATTTTAAAATTACGGAAAATATACAAAATTGTAGGAAATTAAAGACGTAGAATCTTTAAAAGTTAAATGTCAGTTCAAATTGCAAGTCAAAATTTCATATCAGAATTTTTATTTCAAAAATGGCTTAGAATCACCGTCATTAAAATCAGAAATCGAACCAGTCTCCAGAAGAGAAAATCATCAACATTTTCCTAAAGAGAAAAATCCAAAGCCTTCCCAACAGGAAAATATCCAAAATCCTCTCAAAGGGAAAATGGTTAATATCACAGATCACAAAAAGCAGAAAGTTTTCCCGTCTTTTTTAAAACTTTTTTTTCAAAAATTGAAAAGGATTCCCTTAATCCCGCGTTTTTAGCCTCAGGTTTTCCTTTTTCGACCGGATCAACTGAGATAGAAGAGGATCTAGAGATTTCGGATTGTTCCTGACATCCGCATAAAATCTCGGATTTCTATTCAATTGATCCAAAACTGCTGTGGATTCTGTCAAGATATCCACCGATCTCCTGAGTCCCGTTCCATATCCCGTCAAGGTGTTTGTTGATCTTCTGAGCATCGTTCCAACTCCCAGTGGGGATCCAGATCCGGCTTCTGTGAATCTCTGGCTGAAATTCTGGATGTTCGTCATTGGAGCTCTTTTTTGATTTTTCAATTTCCCGAAGTCAATTCCCGGATAGTTCCTTTTTTGCGAGTAATGAGCCGGTTGTTCTGTAGTTCCGAAGATGACCAAACTTATGTTGTTCAAGGTTCCAGATGAAGGTCTTCTGGGGTTGCTGGTGTCCACCACATGCACTTCCCAGTTTCCTTGGGGATTCTCGCCCCAGGTGTGGACAGAAGAAAATGGCCAGTTCCTGAATCCGGCTCTGGAGTCGTCGTTCGGTCTGTTTTTCAACAATCTCGTCTTTGTTCCCATAGGAGAGACAAGGTAAATTTCCAGATTTCCTCTCCTAGTGTGGCTTATGTCAACGAAAAGTTGAATGTGTTCTATAAAGTTGACTTGATTTTGCATTCCTTTGCATCCATCCACAGAGAAAGTAACTGCGGTATCGATCATCGACGATATTGTTCTTCTAGTGAAACTCGGTAAAATCACAGAACATGCTTTTTGTTCCGGTACATTTTTCCAGCTTTTCGCCATCGAAGACAATTCAAAAGAATCCATCAATCCAAATCCAAACTGATTACTTATCAAAAGTCCGACTGCGTTGACATGCCAATCTCCTCCATCCTTGAAAACAGGAGCCGGATTAGAGGTCCAGACTGCGAGGTGCTGGACATCCCTCCAAGTCAAGGACGGATTCGCCTCGAGTCCGAGAGCCACTATGCCGGCGGCCAAAGGAGCAGCCGCGGAAGTCCCAGAATGTTCGGTGGTGCATTTTCCGTTGATGTCTGTTGTTGCCTAAAATCATACGATTAAAAAAAGATATTTCCATGAATTTATCTCAACAAGAATTTCTAGAATTCTCCAACTAAGAACAAAAGTTAGGAAATCTAGTATTTACATGAGTCTGGAAAATGAAAAAATAATGGATTTTGAATCATGTTACTACGAAATAAACAATATTCAAAGTAGCTTACAATCATTTGTTCCTTGTTGGATCCGCTGGAATACGTCGCGACCAAGGTACTCGGGCATTCCTCGGCGTACCAAGGAACAGATCCGTCCTCAGTGGCGGCGGAGACGGAGAAAGTGTATATGGAGCTCGCGTAGCCGTCACAAGAACAGTCGTCTCCGGCGCTGCCTCCGTTTCCAGAAGCCCATACATAAATCACACCTTTTCCATTTCTACCTTCTCTTATCCCTTTCATCAACCCCATCATCGCAAGTCTTCCAGGACCTTCCACAGTTTCACCGTCGTCAGAAGGACCCCAACTGGCGGAATATACATCGACGAGGTTCAGTCCTGTCGTCAGAGCTTCCATCTCGAGTCTGTCGGTGATGACCCCGTCGAGCATCCTTACTCCGGCGATTTTGGAGTTGAAAGCCACCCCTACTCCACAGACAGAGTTATTCGCCACCATCGCGATCTCTCCGGCACACCTTGTTCCGTGTTTGTTGTTCTCATCCTTCGTCGGCATAGGATCATTGTCGTTCCCGTTCAGGTCATACGATGCTCGTGGTTCCTAAAAATAGTAATTAAAAAACGTTATTCAATAGAATTTTAATATGTACATTATTCGACAGACAACGATTATAATGCTCATGTTACACTGTGACCAAAAACTATTTGATGACTAAGGAAAATTATTCGATCACTAAAAATGAAAATTATTCAGCGAACTACTTACATAATTCGGTTGCAAATCAGGATGAGCATGATCGACTCCGTCATCGAGGACAGATACGACAACCCCGGTCCCTGTGTACCCCAGAGACCAAGTTTCCGGGATTCTCAAAGATCCAGGGTTCGTTGGAGTTTCTCTTTTCTAAAAAGAATCACATTATCACAAAATCAAAAATAATTTTCTACAAAACTATCTCAAAACGAGTTTTTGTAACTTCCTTTTTGAAGTCAGAAACTAGGATTTGGTTAATAATTAATAAGAAGAACGAACTATTTCCCACTGTGCCCTCCAGAGAGGATCGTTGAACTTTGCCCTCTTGATCCTCCTCCTTTCTCTCTGATGTTCAACCCAGAGGACTTGTTGGATATCCCTGATCTGTCTCAACAACTCTCCACTTGATCTTTTCGATCTCGAACCGGCTGGATTATCGTGCTCGAAGACATAGTAATCCTCGAATCCTCTGACTTGTCTCTTCAGTGTTATTCTCGTTTCATTAGCGATCCTCAAGGCGTTGTCGAGACCACCCTTGACATTCATCACCCATTCACCAACATCGGAAATATCATCGTGATTGTTGTTAGGAGAGTCGTTGGAAGAAGAAATGTCCTGTTGTTTCTCAATCAAGGTTTTAAGAACATCCTCCAAGAGTTCTAGTTCTTTGTTATATGAATTTGATGAAGTTGATTGATTTTGACCAGAAAATTGAGCATTCTGGAGACAGATGAGGCTCAAAAATAGCGTCGAAAACAACGCTATCCTCATCTATGGCAACTGAAAAAAGTCTTTGAAATGAATTTTGAAAATTAACCAAAAGGGACAATTTTCGAGATAAACAAGAAATCGATTAAAAAGAGTGATTTTTGAAATAACTTTAAGGGATCAACGGAAAAATATTTTGGAGATGAGTAAAAAATCAATTAAGGGGAATATTTTTGAGTAAATAAAAAAATCGATAAAACATGACGGATAATCAGTTTTTGTTTTTAATCTCATTTTTATTTCAAATAAAGAACAATACGACCTCGATGGAAATTTGGATCCTCTAAAATTTCGGAATTGATAGTGACTAAAACTAAAAATAAATTCCGTAATAAAATGATTCAATTTTAATCGAATAGATTGATATAACTGACGATATTCAACAACTCTCGAGAACTTTCAGAAGATTAAAGGAAAGCCGGATTAAGTGATTTAAATATCCTACAAACTTTGATTTCAAGATTCGCATCTTAAATTCCAACAGGTCATATTAGTATGACCTTGATGATATAAAAGGCCCTCGGCAATGTTCGGAAAATTTCCAAAAGAATGCTGGATTAGTGGTCAAAAGTAAATCCCCCGAGGGAAGTACATCAAGTTCAATTTCACAACCGACACATCAAACACGTTTTGGACGATCACCGATGTTCAAGTACGGTTCCAAGTGATCGGATAAAAAATCGAAATTTTCGCACATGTTTTAACGAGTCAAAAAAGAACGTTGAAGCACGACTAGAATTTCGAATAATTTTTTTTGTTTTTCTTTTTGTCCTCGATAGAAAGAGAAAATAGAACAACTAAAAATGAATCACTATTACTTTTTCTAAAAACATCCAAATGATACCAAAAAATATAAAAATCAAAGAAAAATATGAAAGTGTAAGAGTCAAAACAGAATGTTTAAAATATACAAATGCATATAAATCGAAGAAGTGGAAAATATAAGAGTATGGAATAGAAGGGAAATATTAGACGTATAATATACTTGGCAATTATACGATACATAACGTATAAGCATACAAATATACGAATTACATGGATTGCATGAAATATATGAAATGGTTCACGTTAATATGAAAAGACGTCGGAACTATAGAAATATATATTAATATACTGGTATATAAAAAGTAAAAGAAGAGATGTAAAACTAAATGGAAATGTAGAAATTGAAGGAAAATGAAAAGATTGTTACAGGATTGGAGGGGATTGTGATTGCTGAACCGCATCATGGCCTTTCGTTGGACCAGTTTTAGGCTGACTCTCGTTTTCCGTGATGATTGTTGAGAGCAAATATTCGACAAAAGAAAGTTGGTTCAGTCAGTAAAGAGGAAAACTAGACGAGTAATCAGTCCAGAAAAAAGGCATTGCTGATCTTTGACAATAACGAGGAGGGATTCACGTCGCGGACTCGATCGTTATATTACTTGAAAACCAGAATTTTGGGAATGTAATAGTTTGGAATTAATGTTCGGGATTGAGCATCACAGAAGCATTTGAGGAAAGACCGCTGTGCATTTACAATATGACAAAAATGAGAGGAATTCATGTCGGGGAATTGTTTTTATAAATATTCAAGAAGCTACTTTTTGAGGATCTAAAAGCTGTGATAAATAAATCAGGAAACAGGAATTCTAGGAATTTGTGTCGAGACAAGTCTGTGGAAATGATCCATTTTTAACTTTTATAATATGCGATAATGTATTTTAAATTGCAAAATAATACACTTTAACTTGTAGAACAATGTAGGACAACCACGTGGAAAATTCAAATCAAGACTGATCATTATGTAAATCGTTTTTTTAGAAAACCAAAGACTCAAAAGACTAACAGGAAGTACGTCGACCGAAAGCTCGTGTTGTTGTACATATAATCACGTCGGGAAAGATCAAAGAATGTCAGATTCAAGGTTCTGTGGTATTTTTTGGAATGTACATTTGAACTAAAAAGCTCCAAAAAACTATTTTCGGGAAGGTCATAGATTTCAGGATCCAATAATCCTGGAAAATTCAAATTCCCAAACTCCCGGACTAGAGTACCAGAAAGTTCAGATCCCGAGAAAACGTTGTGAAAAACCGAGTCTCAGTTTTTATTTCGTTTTAAGCAATTTTTCAAAACAGAATTTGAACCGAGACACGTTTCCCATTTGTTACTCTGAATTCCCGATTTTATAAAGAATTACAAAACATTCATCTGTGGGTTCTATTTGATGAGTCACGGAGGGTGTTTTTCGGAAGCAAAGTTCACTAAAAATAAACAAAAAAATCGGAAAAATGACGAAAGATAAATCGATCGATGAATACCTGGCTCTTAAATTTTCTGGAATGATAATCACGGACGTCACAACACTCCCTCCCGAGCGGCTTTCGCCTCATGTTAAAGAAATAAATTTGGATGATAAGGTTTTATTTTCCACTTTTAAAGAAATTCCGACTCGAGTTCTGACGCTCTCTCTGTATTTGCATTCTTCAGGAAGAAAGCAGGTGATTCCAACAGAATTCAAAGACCACTTCCCAATTGTTTAAAGTCCTCTCCTCCAACGGACTCGAGAACAAAGATTCCTCACTTTCCCCAAACCCACAAGGCAAATCGAACAAGCCCCCAAAAATAAGCTCTTTATTCAACATGTCTTTGGTTACTGTATGTGGCCCTAAAGAGGGCCTTTGGAATAAAAACTCAGCCGAGGGGGGCTCCGCGAGACACCTCTTACTTGGAGGAAGTGTACTTGGTGACGGCCTTGGTTCCTTCGGAGACGGCGTGCTTCGCCAACTCTCCGGGAAGGATGAGACGGACAGCGGTCTGGATCTCTCGAGAAGAGATGGTGGAGCGCTTGTTGTAGTGAGCGAGACGGCTGGCCTCAGCGGCAATGCGTTCGAAGACGTCATTGACGAAGGAGTTCATGATGGACATGGCCTTCGAGGAGATACCTGAATTCAAATCATTACAAAAGCAATACTTTAGAAAAACCAACCAGTGTCGGGGTGGACTTGTTTCAAGACACGGTAGATGTAGACGGAGTAAGTCTCCTTTCTGGACTTCCTGCGCTTCTTCTCTCCTCCAG
>VOSG01000584.1:0-18878 GCA_009761265.1 Halicephalobus sp. NKZ332 | reverse complement strand
ACTATCAGAAATCCCGGAGTTACCATTCGTGCATTTTCCTACTGGTTTGAAAACAGCTTCCCATCCTTCGCTGGAATACCTCCACGCTCTCCCGTCATCCTGGAGGATCAAGGTCCTGTTCGCGGCCGCTGCAACGACGAAACAATATGCCACATGATGGAGTTGGCACCCGAATCCGCATCCCTTGTTGAGATCGCACATCAATAGATTTGCATCCTTACAGTCTGGTGGATTTTGGAGTTGATGAAGTTTGTTTTGGATTTCATCTGTCATCTTCGAAAGCTCATTTTTGTGCCAGTTTTTCGCATCATCTACATCTTCCCAGAAATTCTGGGACTCAGCAAGAAGAGCGAAGATTTGTTCCAGAGTACGATTCGAAAACGAAGAAATTTCTGGAGAACTATTTTTTTCTATGTAGTTAAACAAGTGGAAGTATAGCTCATGGATGTTGTTATCCAGAGATCTTCTTGCTATCTGCAAGATAATTCAGTCAAAAAAATACTGGTTAAACTTTTAATTGAAATATAATTTGAAATTTCTTGTTGTAAAATCTATATTTTCAGAATAGTTGCTCATTTTTTAAGAAATATTTCAAAATATAGTCCCGCCGAGAATAATACTTGATTCTTTTTCTAAAAATAAATGCAACCACTGGTGTCTTAAAAACCAACAAACAAGTCCTTAGTAGAAAGATGAATAAATCATCACACGTTAGAATCACTAAGCGAAACATGGTCCTAGAAAGTCAAGAACAAAAGAACTAATGAATAGAGATATATTTGTACTACTGCAGATAATTTCTGACTCGTTCTTCGGATACGAGCTCGGTTAACAGCAATTTACAAACTATTTTGCACAACCTTCAGATCTACTTAAGAAAAAGAAAATTATTATTCTTTTGATAAATATCATCTGGAACGGAAATTGAGTTTTGAACGGCTACTCGATACCACCTACTTCTGTGGGTATAGAGTAACTGCTTTGGGAGTGTTTCTTATTCCTATACATCTCAAGTGGTACTCGAGAACACCTGTCTGTTCCTATGGACTCGAGGTGGATTTGTAGAATATTCTATATCTTCATGGAGTTCAAGTGACTAATCGAAGCCATATATCTGCTCTTATTTCCGCTAGTTAACAACACGGAAGACCTATATTTGTAGGCTCTAAGTGATTATAGACACTTACTCTTATGGATACAGAACAGGTATAAGAAATCTACTGTTAAAGACTCAAATTGACTATACAAGAAAATTATTGTGGAAGATCCCAATTAGGTACATACGACACCTATTTTAAATTACTCCAATTACGTATACAAGAAAGTTATTTTTAAGAACTCCAATTAACTACACAAAGCCATCTCTCAGTTCTAAGTAATTAACAAACATAAAAAGTAAAACATAATCCTCACCTCGTGATCCAAAGAGTAGAGATCACCGGAATCTTTCTTTTTTCCAATAATTTCTTCTTTTTTCTCCTTTATTTTTTTCTGGAACTTATTCTGATCTTGATTTTTCAGAAGAAAATCTTGTTCATCTACTAGTTTCTGGAGTTTTTCTTTTTCTTCTTGAAGCTTTTTGATTTCCAATTGAGCTTCAGAGAGTTGAGAAACTAGTTGCGAATCGGCTCCTGATGCTGAAATGATTAAATTAATGAGGAAGGTCATGGTTAATTCGGATCATGAATTTAGAGAGGTACTGAGAACCTAGCGGGTTTGGGATATGTTCTAATAGTCATTATCATTACTAGTATTACTATTGCTATCATTATTTTCCTTGTCTAGAACAAATCGAGCTCTTATTTGGTAGAATTCCTCTTGCAGCAAGCACAATAATAAAATTTTGAGAGATTTATCGGAAGCCTTTGAGCCAGAGGAATGCGGAAAATCCAGGGGATTAATACCATTAGTCTTTAAAAATCATTATTAAAAAGAATGTTGTTTAGAAATAATCCCAAGAAAAATTTAAGAACCGTCTAGAAACTGCCGGAATTAGAGGTTTCCGGATTGTACTATCATAAAAATCAAAAATTAATTCTCTTGAAATTGTCTCGGAACGAGTTTTGGGAACTTTTAAATAGAAAAACTGACATTTGAGGTCAGAGCTGAAGATGATGTCCTTGTATAGTCTGAGGGCGATGACCGTCCAAAGGAGTATGACCCCGATGACCAAGCATTTGAGCCCGCTCGCGATACTCCCAGACCTCATGACATTGCCGGGGGCGGAGATCTGTAATTTTTCGGAATAATCTTTGTACTGAATATCCATATCAAATCTACGTTGCACATCAAATGCTTATATCAAGTGCATACTACATAAAAGATGTTGATATCAGATCTACATCACATGCTGAACGCCCGTATCGAATACATATTACATATACAATGTTCGTATCAGATCTATATCGCATATTGAACGTCCGTATTAAATCTGTATTAAAACGAAAAAGAGCAAATTGAATAAAAACGAGAAAAATTAAATTCCGATTTCCATTCAAACACCATTATTAAAATATAAAAAATTTCAAAAAACTTCTTTCATTTTTCATCAAAATACTTTCTTTGAAAGAGTTGTGGGAAAATATTTTCGATTTTAGAATTGGTAACTAAAAAATTTTGGAAGGAGTAGTGATGAAAAAAGTTTGTTTAAAAATCACATTATGAAGATCAAGAATAAACATTTTCACGAGATTTCTCAATACGAATTTCGGAGACTCCTATCAAGATAGAAAGCTGTATTATTACAGAAATTATAAACAAATGATTTTATAGAATGCTCTCGATACGAATTTGAGGATTTTCATGTTAACACCAAAGTCACAGCTATGAAAATTATAAATAAACATTCTCACAAAATTTCTCGGCACAAATTCACAAAATGTTCTAAGAACCGAAGCAAATTAATTAGTTTTTGAGAATAAATTAAAAAATTGAGATAACTACATTTGAAAAAATAAATTTAAAAAACCGAAACGGATTACTTTTCCAATGAAATTTCTAAAAAATCTGAAGTTCTAAAGTAAATTAATTAGTTCTCAACAATAAATCTAGGGAGTTAAACGAAATTGAAGCAGTTTAATATGTTTTCAAAAAATAAACGCAAAAATTGAGGCAAATCAGTTTCATTTTTCAAAAAATATCCTAGGATAGTTTTGACTCGAATGCCGACACGTTCCCGGCCAGAGGGCCCGCACTTTGCTAGCATTGACTGGCCAGCTGACTCCTCCTTCCGGGAATCGATAAGGCTAGTGGCCAGTCATTCGAAATTATGCATGTCCACGAAATTCAAACCTCGATTTTGGCATTTCTCTCCTACACAATGCCAAACAGAATTTTCAGAACAAAAAATTGTTTTTCTCTCTTTATATTTGAGAAAGACTATCATTTCCTATTTAAATTTTAAAAATGGTTGTTTCTACTTTTCTACATCTAAAAAACTACTTTTATTTGTCAAATATTTGGAGAATAGTTATTTTTATATTTTAGATTTAAGCAAAAACAAAGTTGATAGGTGACAGTTTAGGAAACTAGAGAAATATAAATTACATTTTGGAAAGTAAAACAACAAGCTGTAAATTTTCGACTTTTGACAGTCTACAAAATCCAGAAAAAGTCGGCAAAGATTAGAACTAAGATTACTGACAATAAAAGGGGATTTAGCGAGGTCCCCATCTGGCTTTTCACGGAACTTCGAAACAACCAAAAGTACCCTATTATAAAATATAAAAAGAATGTGTGACAAAATGTCGAGAAAATTGTCTCGAGATGTATTTCTGGAACTTTCAATTAGGATTGAAAACTGAAACTTTTGTTACGTAATTCCACAAAGTTCTACTCATATTGTTGTAAAATAGAAAAATGTACGGAATTTCTAAAATTTTAAATTAAAAGAAGGGTCATGGATATTAATATTACGTAATCTCGTAAAACTCAAATACCGTGCTAATACGAAAAAGGGATTTTGTTGCAAAATTTTAGATTATCTCCAGGAGTTTCTAAAATTTTAAATTAAATGATCATGAATATTAATGTCCCTATGATTCTACGAGGTTCCAAATGGTGTTAAAATGAAGTAGAGACTTTTGTGATAAAACATTGAAACGTCATTTCAAATCGAATTTTTATAAATTTAAGGATAAAATAGAAAATCATGAATATTAATGTTCCTGTAATCTCACGAAGTTCCAAATGATGTTAATACAAAAAAGACCATGAAAGTTTGGGAAATGTCTCGACAAGGATTTCTAAGCCTTTAACGGTAAAATTAAAAATAATAAATATTAATATTTTTTATTTCACGAGATACTAAAAGTGAATAATAGCATCTGAAAAATACAGAAACTTGTGGATGTCCTATGATCTTATCTAAAACTCTAGAAAATAATTAGAAACAAATCTCCTTTTTATTCCTCAAGGAGTCCATTAAAAAATTAACTTTTTAAATTTAAACATTTTTTCATAATTTGTTAAATAACTTTTTTGCAGAAAAAAAATGAATAATAAAGGCTACAAAATTTCAAAGAGCGACAAAAGGGTCATTTTCCCGATCCAAGACGCAGCTGTCGAAAATTTATCGTCCGGGATAAAGACAGAAATATCGTACAGAGGATAAAAAGAGCGCTATCGTCCTCTGGATGACTAGGGCCGAAATGCCGGTCTGGACTGTCACCCGAAAATTGGTTCAATTGCGGCTCTCGAACAAGAAGCCTTGATTGATTCTGACCATATCCGGCAGATGTGAGAGGGGAATTAGGAGGACATGAATGAATTTGATAGAAATTAAACAGATTGAACATAAACGAAATTGATAAAATTATGAGGGCTGAACATGGATGGAAGTGATAAAAATCGATAGCGTTATCAATTGCCACGTCGCGGGACTGATATGCTCATCTATGGTTCCAAATCACCTACAAAAATACAGAAAGAAAGTATTTTTATAATAACTTCAAGACGGATTTTCAGAATCCGTTAGAGATTTCGAAAATCCTTAATTTGAAATTACAGTAATTGGCAATATTTAAAGTTTTAAAGGACAGAATTTTGGACCTTCAGTTATTGATCCAGGAACTATTAATATGATAAAAACCAATGACAAATGTTTCGGTGAAGCTTTTCTGACGAATTTCCAGGACCCTGTAGTAAAAGAAGAGATTATGCGTCACAATTTTAGAGGTCTCAAAAGCAATAAAATCAGCATAAGCAGTTTCGCTTTTATTTACGTATATTTTTATGATCGATTCTCACCCATATCAAAACTTACAATCTTCATCAATATTATGGAAAAATAATTGAAAGTAGAAATGAGGGTCGCAAAAAGGTAAAAATGATAAAACAAGTCTGGGGATTTGGACAATCCGCTTCCGGCTCAATGAATTTTTTGTAGATTTTGTTCAAAAACAAAATGATTCAAACACTCGTTGTTTCAAAAAAGAACTTTTTTAGGGTTAACTTACACTATTATGAAAATTGAAAATAAGAATTCGTATGAAATAGACTCGACACGAGTTTCTAATAACCTTCCGAGAAATAATAGTAATTTTGAAAACCTTGGTAAAATTCGAGAATGATGTTTATTTAAATGCTTCATTGGAGAATTCAATGTAGACTTTACGACAACATTCTTTGTCATCGGCTCTGAATCAAATTTATTTAACCATAATTTGTGCCACACCTGGAAATATTTCTTTGTAGCAAGATAAGTAGTTTTTAATTCAATTTTATTAACTGCCCAAATTTGCCCTCTCTGAGTAAACACTTCTTGCTTCAACTAGGTAAAAATTGACTTCTGCTCCAGCACCTTCTATACATCAGACCAAAAGAGACAGTATTGTGCGAGAACCTGCAACTTCTGTTGAGAGCATTCCTAAAAACAATTGACCTGATGATTGTTTCTTCCGTAGCTTAGTTTCGAGCGAGCTCAGTTCTATTAAATGACTTTTGTTTTTTGAGAACGAATAATTCGGATGGACGACGAATTTTTTTTGTTAAAGATAGATTTGGACGATTATTAAAGTTAGATCAAAAATTATTTTCTTTATTATAATGAGGTGTCTTCAAGGAGTTAATGGGAAAATATGAATAAAAGAAATAAAATTTGTAGTTTATTTTCAAAAAATCTACTGAGACATCCATCTTAATAACGAATATAACACAGAATGTCCCTATCCTGATTCTTTGCTGCGTGATGATTTTCTACCTTGCAAATCCTTATTATCAACTCATTTATGATATTCCTGATAGGAAAGAGATTTCTTGTTATGATCTGTATTTCAGAAGATTCTTTAGTTTTGACCAAGTTATCGATGTAGTCAAAGATGAAGTTATCCACTAGAAGGAAACAAAGATAAATAATGCACCTAGAGAAAATTGAAGCTGTAGTAGATTGTGATTTATTCTTCGGTTTAATTATCCATCTTTAATATGAAAAATACGCTGTCTGCGTTACACGTGTTATAGTTCAAATGATCTTATTGTTCGGCTTTTTTTACTGGAATCTGCCCCCTTCTGTAAACAGACGTGGAGTTACAATGAATAGTGTGCTGAAAAATTTCTGTCACGAGTGGAACAAGCATCATCAGCAGGTATTTGGTAAATCATGAGAAGAGAGTTAAGAATGTTAAGAACTAAAAAGATAAAGATAAAAAAATTAGTGAAGTTTATAGATTTTGAGACTATAATAGATATGTTTGTACTAAACAAAGTTGATATTTCTTTAAATATAAAGCAATTTAAAATCTTAATTCTAATATTAATTTTTGATTAGATCCAGATCTTCATTCATTCGACGTAGTGTTTGGCGAGCTTTCGATAACAAAATTAATCCATTTCGAACATGATCATTTTCGAATTTCCTATGTTGATTTTTCTCCATTTCTTTGCAGGATTGATGGAGCTACACCTACTCAACCAGGGATTTTCTGAATCCGAGCTTTGTCAACATGAAGGCAAATTTTGCAAATAAGAGCAACACGGATCATATGCAAAACCAAGCATGAAAAAGAAATTGATGGCTTTATTCCTGATAGAAGAGGATATTGAACAAAATGAATTAATAATTATCTAATTCAAAAAATTAGAACCTTTTTTGGAAATTTAATAAACTTCCAATTTTCGACCAAAAATGGAATAATAAAGTACTTGGAAACACAGCTCTCGCTGAGAGGTGAGCCACAGTAAGTTGGTAAACTGTATTCTTCGAGAGGTTCGGGATGAACTGTATTGCCGCCTTCAGATTGTCCACAGTGATCCCGGGTTGAACTGCTTTATTGTACACAAGCCTGAATTTATTACATATTATCCACTTTTGAAAGATCAACTCACATGTAACAAATCCTTTGAAAACATCTCTGTAACCTCAGTATGGTGCAGTAAGACGTTGCAATGTTCTTTCTTATTTCTGTATTTTGTCTTCCTTCGGCAAAGGATGAAAAAATATAGGCGATTTCCCTTAAGGGGATTTTACAACATTGCAGCACGGTATTCCGCCTGATGCTTCGCCGAGGACAATGATATCTCGTTCGTCGATAGCACTTCCACTGGAATTTAACATGTATAATATATCAATTTTCTTAACATTAAATTCCTCACTTTAAATTCATCCATGCACTTTTTCCATCGGACAATTTCCATCTTTCCCCCACACCTCTCGCAAGTTACGTTAAAGGGGATCACACCAGAATTCTGGTACAGCTTAATCAAGTCAGAATTAGGGATTTCGAGATACGAGTTCGGAGTTGGAACATCCCAAAGGAAATTAAGAGCCATTTTAACAATTTTTGTTGACTAGTGATTTTGGACAAGCCTCGACTTCGGAGAGACCATGGAAAATAACGAATACCCTCTTATAAATACTGAGCGAAATGAGCTCAATTCAGTGGACTATCTATAAAAATGTTTGACAACACATCTCAGTCCAAAGCTTTGGAAGAGATCATTTCGACAATGTTCAGAAATCATATCGTGCAAACGCAATGTTGATTTAGATTCGGCGAAACAAGTGGAATTTTCCAGAAAAATAGATGCTAGAATAAATGGAAATTTTCTGAGATTCGACGTGGGAGTACGAGCTCAGGATTGTATTTATTTTGCAGCATTGTTTAAGTAGTTCTGTTATCAAACAGTATCTGCTATCTTCTAGATTATGTAGTCATAAACTTTTAAAGGAAAATATTGATTTTTTTCAGCTTACATTATCGCTATTCTTAATATACTTATATCATTTTTTACATACATAAGTTCCAGATGTCTCACAAATCATAATAGTTATTGTGTGAACCTGTTAATTATCGATGACATTGTAATGTTTTAATTAGGGTTATGAGTCGCGAATATTCGCGCGAAAATCACAACCCTAGATTTAATTTTATTTGATCCAAATGATAATTTTGAGGTAGAAAAGCGATTTCTGCTGCTTGATTTGCTCAGGCAGACGTTTATTTCCCAAAAATGAAGCTAGGTCTGTCAGACAGATTTGAGCTTTTGATCCCATGTTTGAGTATTTGTATTTGATTCCATTTTGCCGCATGCGATTCTGTGCTAAAAGGGGTTTTTCTTTGTTTCATTTTCAGACATAACTCGGCTGCAGAATAGTCCCCGAAAATGTGGCTCCTGTATCCTGGTAGAATTAGATCTGGGAGGAAAGAATAAATACAAATATTTAATACAATCCGATGTGGATAATCTCGTATTCAGGATCAAAATCACTGGCTTTCTGATTTTTGCAGAAATAAAGAACAATCTCTGAAAAAATTAGACAATCTATCTTCACACATGCAAAGTTGTATTGGATATATATTCATTCGAATTTTATACAAGAATAAAACAACAATTCAATTAATTACTGTTACATTTACAGAGTAGACAATGCAATGAGTTATTTAATACACAATAATTTAAAAACCTAACGTATTCGATGAATGTTATTTAATTTTCAATATTCCGAGTATGGGTGTTACTTCCAAATTTATTCCATAACATCAATATACAATATTCCAATGACCCTTTCATTTGTCAAATTTAAAGTTATTTTAGTTAAATAGTAATAGATTTAGTAATGCAATATCTTAAAGGAAACTTACTAGTAATATAAAAAATAAGGTACTGGATGAGTTTGTACATGTTTCCAATGAGCGAAAGGATATAATTAGACCCCTTTTCTAAAGTAGTTCAATTCTCTTGGTAGAATCTAGTGTATTATCGTAGAAACAAAGATTTCTTGAGGAAAAGGTGGTAATATCATTAATATCGGCGAAGGAGTTCTGGAATAAATTTCCTAAATCACATTTTTCATATCCAGATCCTTAATCTACATTAAAAACAAAAATACTTTTAGAAAAAATTAAGAATCTTGATTCTACTTACATCTAAAACTAATACGATTAATTCGTTTTTATAAAAGAAATTTCCTCCCAGTAAAAATCCTGTTGATCTGGAAAACTCACCATTTAGTATAAATGTTGTACATTTTTACTATATTAGCCATCTCTCACTACAATTCCTTTCATTCCACGTGTAGCCCAATACGAAAGAGAGGAATACTCGAACCGAGTATAAACGGCTGGGTGATTTTTATGATTCAATAGACAGATCCAATCCCATTATCTGTTCGCAACAAAATCCGAAAAAAATGAAAAGATTGAAACGCTGTCTTGATGTGATAATTAATTATAAGCTGTTACTGACCTATACCGCATCTATCAGAATTGTTCGAACTCTCAGAAAATTTTTCGAGAGTCAGTACAAATTTGTAGACTACTAAAAAGAATACAGTAGAGAACCTATTTGGGGCGTGGCAAATTGACAGATCCTTTCACCTTGCTAAACACAAATCGAGGCGTCCTGATATTCTTGTGCCGCTGTTCAAACAAAGATCATTCGCAACATTGTTCTGGATTCAGAAAACGGCAGGCGTGGCCCGAATTCATCTGAAACAATGGCGAAATTTGGTATAAATAGGGATTCGAAATTTGGAACCGGCATCATTCGGGATCGGGAATAACCTCAACATGGTCCAAAAAGTCCTAATCGTATTCTTATCCTGCATCGTTTCGTTCATAGCTGCAGCTCCAAGTTGTCCAGCTCCAACAGCAGGCGGACCAGCAGTAGCTTGCGTGTTTGTTCCAGACTGTCAATTTGCTGAAAACGGCACCTTGACGCCATTGGCTACACAATGTGACAATCAGCTCGCTGACTCAGACTGCGCACAATTGTTCCCTTGTGATCCATCAGCACCTGCACCTGCTTGCAACCCACAAGCTGATCCTGTTACCGATCCAACTGATCAGGATTACCCATATGTGCGTGCCCCAGCTTGCACCGATCCTGATCTCCAGAACATCGCTTATCAGTGTAAGTATCATGACAATAACTCATAATCTATCCATGTATTGATAGGTGCGAAACAGTGTGCAATCTGCTGTCTATCTCCGGAATACAATTGCGATGATGATATTAAATCTCCTGTCGATTGTGAACTAAACAAGGGGAAGTGCAAGGACGCCAACTGGACCGACATCATGGCTCAATGTGAGTGCTTCTTTTAATAATTGACTCTAATCAACTCTATAGATTGTCCTAAAACCTGCGGACTTTGCACCGACGGAACATGCCGTGACCTCAACTCTGGATGCAACACCATGACGGCACTTTGTAAAAATGTGGATTGGGTCAGTTACATGAACACCAATTGTGCTAGGACTTGTGATGTCTGTACTACTAGTACCAATGGTAGTACTGGCTGCACTGACAACGCTTCGAACTGTGCTCCTAACGCCAATCTCTGTAATGACAACACCTACAGAGATCTGATGCAGCAACAGTGCTGTGCCACATGCAAAGGAACATCTGGATCCCCAAGCACCTCATGTTCCGATTCAGACCCTTCTTGCTCCAACTGGGTGAGAAATGGCTTCTGCACCAGCACCTTCTACAACTCAGACCAAAAGAAACAATATTGTGGAAGATCCTGCAATCTCTGTTGAGAACATCCCCGAAGACGACCGACCCAATGATCACTTTCCCCTTTTCCCCTCCCCCCTTCCCCCATAGTTTATTTTTGAGTGAACCGAGTTCTATTAGATAATAACATTATTCGTTTTTTGAGATCGAGCAATTCGAATGGACGGCGAATTTGCTTGGCGAGGACGGATTTGGACGAATAAATAAAAGCATTCAAAATCAATCTATGTCGACTGGCTCCGATTACACGGTGTACCTAATACCTTGAAGACAAGTAGTGTTATAAGCCCCAAGCTTTCTTACTTTGATCTTGGTCTACTTTTATGAGTTTATTATACGTGGTAGAGAAATTTTGAGAAAAGCATAGTGTTTCAATTACCTTCATCTCATTTACACATCTTGACAATTTGTTTTCTCAATATGATTGAATACAAAAAATTATTCATGAATGAAAGGAAAGCTATCTTATGATGTTCTGCAATTTTATTTGAAAATTGTGGACAAATGATCCTCAAACATGAGCTGCCATGTTGCTACAAAATAAGCACACACAAGTAACGCTCCAAAATAACTAATAAATAATTATAAGTGATTGAGAGCTTCAGTGATGGTGTTGATAACAGATTCAGTGATATTGTATTTCTTCAGATCATCCATAGCAACCCACGCAGCATCTTCGTGTTCTTCGCTGAGCTTCACTTGATCACCTTCCACGATAATGTTGTAGTTAAATTGACGAGTTCTACGTCCGGATTTAGAGTTGTAATCGAAATAACTGATATAGTTCGCATCAATAACTTTAAGGCCAGTTTCCTCCAGAATTTCGCGACGAAGAGCATGAATTAGGTCCTCATTTTCCTCAACTTTCCCACTCGGTAGCTCATATATCCCACCCATGAAATCGTTTGCAGCTCTTTTGAGTACCAAAACCTTGTTTTCTTTCCAAATAACACCACCAACAACGAACCGACTAATTCCTTCATCGCTCGCAACTTGGATCAATAATTTCCCACTAGCTGTTGTCATTCTATGTCTGATCTAAAAACTCGGTCATCAAATCTAACATAATAAACACGTTTTATGGAAATACAAAAAATTGGAAGTTTATAATTTTTATTCCGACTATTAAACTTAATCAAAATCATTTCTCATTCTTACAAATTTAGAGATGAGTGCTACTCAATCGAGGTATTCTTTAAAATAATTTAACTCGAATAGGAATCGAGCGTCGAAAAGTGAAAAGATAACTCAAATTGCAACCGAAACCAATACACATTAGGGGAAAAAATAAAATTATTCACTCGGCCTAATATTCACTAGGCAATGTAGCCCACTGGACAACGACTGGTAAATATTCCTAAAAGTGGAATCATATGTTTTTGTAGACTCTTCTGTGTTCTAGAATTCCTCTAGGGGCATAAATCACGTCAGGACATTTTTTGGAAAGTGAGAAAATCAGCTATTTTTAAGTTGATATATGAAATCCATAGCTCTAGATAAAAAAATGTAATTTTTTGTCTCAAATCTAATCGAAAACTGAGGCTTAAAATTGAGACACGAACATTATGAATCCTTTAACATTTTACAGGTCTAGAGATAATTAAGGTATATCGCTTTACTTATAGAAATTAATCACTTTCATAAAAACAAACTCTTGACATGACTTATATTTGAAAGCCGTTCTCTGTAAATTGTTTTTTCCTCCTGATGGGAGGAGGTGTTGATAAACAGACTCGCGAACTACAAATAATGTCATCTACTGGAGAAATATGAGGAATGCAACTAGAAAACTGGGACAATGTTAAACTCACGACATTCAGTCATGATGATTAAATTTAATGAGTTGAGTATAATAATAATCTAAGCGTAATAGTGAATTGTAATTCAACTTAGAGTCAGGACTGTTATTCGATGACATCAATGATCATGATAAGAAATGAAATGCCTCAATTCTAATTTTGTTGAGTTATTTTGTAGAATATCAATCTAATGCTACACTGCAGTTAATATTTCTATCGCTGAAATGAACCTGTCTAAAGATAAACTACAATTCCTGACTTTCATAGGCAAATTTACTGATAGAATTTACGAAAACTAGTGAGTAAATTGATTCCTTTATACATCTTTATTTATCCAAATCCGTCCTCGCCGAGCAAATTCGTCGTCCATTCGAATTGCTCGATCTCAAAAAACGAATAATGTTATTATCTAATAGAACTCGGCTCGCTGATAACTAAACTACAGGGGGAAGGGGATCATTGGGTCGGTCGTCTTCGGGGATGTTCTCAACAGAGGTTACAGGATCTTCCACAGTATTGTTGCTTCTGAGCTGTCGTGTAGAAGGTGCTGGAACAGAAACCGTTGCTGACCCAACTGGAACAAGAAGCATTTGAATCGACACAGGTTACGCTGACTGCAGACGTAGTTCCACTGCAAGTGGCACAGCATTGCTGCAACATCAAGGTTCTGTAGGTTGCGTTGGTGCAGAGATTGGCGTTCTGAGCACAGTTAGAGGCGATGTTGGAGCAATTAGAGGTAGAAGATGTTGTATTGCATACTTCGCATGTACGAGCACAATTGGTCGTCATGTAACTGACCCAGTCCACATTTCTGCAAAGTGCTGTCATGCTGTTGCATCCGGAGTTGAGGTCACGGCATGTTCCATTGGTGCACAAACCACAGGTGTTGGGGCAATCTTGAATGAATTCATAGTATGTAATGATTGTGAGAAACACTTACATTGAGACATGATGGTGGTCCAGTTAGCATCCCTGCATTTATTTGAATTGACAGTGCAGTTGATTGGGGATCTAGGATCATCGGCACAATTGTATGCTGCAGATTGACAACACAATGCACATGTTTTGGCACCTATTAACTCATGGATAGATTATTAATTCTTCTCGAATACTTACATTGGAGAGCGATATCTTGGAGATTAGGATTATTGCAAGCTGGTGCACGCACATAGGGGTAAGTCGTTGGATCACCAGCAGTACCAGTACCTGTTGGATCGCAAGGAGCGGTTGATGTGGTGGAGCAGGGAAACAGTTGTTCACAGTCTCCGTCATCCATTTCATTCGAACATTGTGTAGCTATTGGCAGCAAACTTCCGTCAGTTCCATTGTTACAGCCTTGAACTTGTACACAAGGTAGAGCTGCAGCTCCTGTAGCATCCGGACACATGCCAGTCCCTGCTTCAGTTAGAGCAATAGACGACAAGAACACGATGAAGACCTTTCCAAACATATTGAGGGTATTCCCGATCCCAAATGATGCCTTTTCTAGATTTCGGTTCCCTATTTATACCAAATTCCGCCATTGTTTTAATAAAATTCGAGCCACGCCTGCCGTTTTTTGAATTCGAGACAGTGCATTAAAAATTCTTGTTTGAACAGCGGGAGAGAAACATCAGCGTGATTTCAATTTGTGTTAAACAACGAGGAATATTTACCAATATGCTACGCCCGAAGTCTGCTAGTCTACAGTAAATCTCTTTTTTTCAATTTTTAGGTATCTCCCTTGTTCGTTAATTTAATTTATACGAATTCTCCTCAACAATTGTTCGAAAATTTCTACTCCGAGGAATATTGATGTAACATTATAGCAGCAGCAATCGTTTCTAAATTTCACTTCAGGATTTTAAGGATTCATTTTAAAGTTTCAAGTTATTAAATTCAGAAACCCTTATACTATTTATTGTACTTCTGTATTGAAGTATTCATACTACGACACTAAAATAATTTTTGGAATCAGAATAATATCTTAAAATCGGTAAATTACTAATTGATCAAAGATTATTTTTAGTTTTTCTAAAAATGGACTCTGTCATTTGTTATATTAATAAATTTTCTTGATCCAAAATTGATAACTCTTTAATTCATTTTGATTCTTGCTCAACATTTAATTATAATATATTTCTGAATAACAATAAATATTACATTCTTCATCATAAACCGAGACAAAACAGAGACAATCCAGATCAACAGCCGTTGAACTTAATTTCCATCTTCTGTAGAGTGAGAAACAGAATGTCCGAGATCCGATATTCTACTCACAAAGTTCAGGAAAGTGATACCTCTGATCTAAGATAATTGAAAATTTCATTATGAATATCACGGAGTCTTGAATGTGCAACGTCTTAAATAGTTCTGTTCCCTTAACTCATGAGTCAACCATCGGAATATACATCTTCTACAGATTCAAGAACTCGATTTATAAAATACTTTTTGTAATGGTACATATAATACAATTTTCAAGGTTTTATTTGTCTATATTAAGATAGCCTTTCATATTTGCATTGATTCTTTATAAATTTTATATTGATTAAATATCTGATTTGTACATTTTCAATTTTTAGGAAGTGATTAAAAACGGAAAAATAAAACAGAGTAGTAGAGGAAGGATTTTTTCAGATCCCAATTCAATACAGGTGGTGTAAACATGAAATTCATGTTTTATCCTTAGCGGATCTTCCCTGACTCTGAATAGCATTCAGTCTGTCTAGTATCCTGAAAGAGAATGTTTAAACATTTTGTCTAGTAAATCCTGAACTCGGTCTTCTCTGACAACCAGTGTAATTTAAAAAATTGGTGTATAGAATACTTCAAATCTCACAAGGAATGTTTAAAGGATGTCGTTCAATAAACATCTTAGTTGAGAAATCACAAATTCATCAACATTTCATTCTCTACTCATTCCAAAGCTTGATGAAAATTTGAGAGATCTAAATATCAGGATATTCATCAAATAAAGTAAAGAATTGGTGAACCTTTCGTGAATATGTTCTCATTTATAGTAGAGAAAATTATATTTCCATTTTGATATTAAAATCACATCACACCTGATTCTCGGCGTCTTCATAAATTTTATAAATTCCATTCCATTTGACTACTTTAGAGTAGTATTCTCTATAAAAAGATCTTTATTTCTCGACAAATAATTGAAAACATACATTTAGTGATGAATATTCACTAAGAAATTAGATCTTCGGTGACCATCAATCTTGACGCACTCATTTGAGAGTAATTATTTCTATAGTTTAATGAGTGAATTATTTTATAGTTTATTATCTTTTCATAAATATTATATATTAAATGAATTGAGATTTTTAAACCAAAATAACTTCACATTTCTTCTTTCTCGTTTTCAGTCAGAGATAAATTGTTCCAATGTTTACATAAGCACGTTGAGAGACTGCCACACTACACACAGTAAGCTGGGATGTCTAAATGCGCTCTACATGCTCAATGATTAATAGCAATCAGTAGGATGACTTCGACATTTCTCTGGGAAGTCCAAAATTCAAACATTTATCACGAAATGCCGAACTCTGATTTGATTCGACTGTATCAGAACTCTGGTATTATTCCATTTACTTCCACTTGTAAAAAATGTAACAATCAAATGGAACTTACTCAGTGGAATAAATGTCCTGATGGATTCAAGGTAAGGGAATGAAATTAATATTATATTTAACAAAAAAAGTTTAGTGGAAGTGTCATAAGTGGACGAAACACAACTGTCCTCGAAGAAGTATCCGGAAAAACACTGTTCTGGAGTGTTGTAAAGCTCCTCTCAGAGAGATTGCCTTCATCTTCCATTCTTTCGCTGAAAGAAAATCGAATTCAGATATAAAGAAGAAAACTATAACTTCTTACTGTACAATATTGAGGTTGCAGAGATGCTTCCAGAGAATATGTTACATGTAGGTGTTTCTCCCTACTCAATATAAAACAATTGATTAATTTAGGCTCGTGTGCAACAAACAAGCTTTTCCAGGAATCACAGTAGGGGATTTAAAGTCAGCTATACAACTTATCCCCAAGCTCCCGAGATCCACTATATACCAACTGCATACATCAGAACTTACAGCCAAAGTACTTTTTCAACACGATTTATTACGTCGATTTTGGTTGAAATTAGGTAGTTTATTGAATTCACAAAAATAAATTTCAAGATTATGATTTATTATTTCTGAAGCATTTTTATTTTTCTCAATTTTTTTGAAAGAACAACAGATATTTCCTCATTTGCCATGCTGGATTTAGCAAAAATCAATCTTTATTCTCATTGAGTACACATTATTTTATGTCGGCTAAAGAAGAATTTCATATTTCTAGTACACTGTCTGTATAAATATTGTGTACAACATCGATGTGAGATTTTTAAGGCAGATGAGAATATCGTTGATTAAATCCAAAATTTTTCGAATGACAAAGCTTTTTTTTATAAAAGAGACGAAAACGAAATCCAATTCTTCTCCTGTTGTTTAGGAGTTTGTCAGATAGCTGCACTGATTATCTAAGAATAATTTAATCATAGAGTAATGGGTGATAGTGAACTAATTTGATCTACTTTAATAGAAGATTAAGTTATTGTGAAAGTGCTTATTTCAAAATGTTTAAGAGATAATTTTTGATTACCTGGAATCTTTGCAGTTATTCTTCATCTTGTGAAAATAATAATGTTTTAAATTGTATCTATTGTTTTTATCAGAATCAGCATGAGAAGAGCAAAGTGAATGGAAATCAAGAATTCTTATTCCAGTTGATTTCCTGATATCCACAATAATATTTGATATGATATTTAATTGTGAAATAATATATTGAGAAAATAATTTCTTGAATTTACTACCACAGTTGAAACATAATCCTATATGTATGATATATGGATATTGTAATTCCAAATACATGCATTCTAAATAATTAAAGTCTAATTTTTAAGGAAGAATTAATAGGCACTCATTTTACTTCTTTCGACGTTAAAATTCCCCAGCCCTCGTAGAAAATCACAATTTTTTAGTTTGTATGATGAGATTTTATTCTACATCTACCTGATTGTCTCAATTATGGAATACAGATATTTCAATAAATTCCCATGAGAGCCTGATGTTTCTCTGTGAAAAATATTTGTGTGTCACGAAGGCTGAATTGAATAGCAAACAGCAAGCACAAAATGTTGTAGATGTGGACATTCGCTCAGTTATAAAAATGCCACGTATTTCCAACGATGATGGAACATGAAGTCGTGTTTAAATCAATATTAAAGACAGGATTTTTTGATAAATCGAAATAACAGATGATAAAAAAAATCAAACTTTATGAATACAATTCAGGCAGTGGAATTCAAAATTAATACATTAACAGTCGTGTGCATTTTTCTTTTTTGAATTATTTTCAAGGAAAAAGTAGGAATTCTGAGTCAGCTTTGCTTGATTCTTTTATCCGATCTAGTGAATGTAAAAGCAGAGAAATTCAAAGTTTCAAGCATAATATTCTATATTAGCTATTGGTATTTCTTTTACCATTGATATATCCTCTTTGTCTTTCTGGTAATTGTCTTGCACATGATATAGATGGTAACAATTTGGATGATTTCGTAACTAGATTTGATATGTTGTTAATGGAAAGTAATATTGAAAACAGCACATGTTTTAGGGATCTTCTGTTGGATCCTGTATTCGATAATGATGATGAGAAACACTTTGTACAGTTTCCCCTGACTAAGCCAGTTATAGGATTCTTAGGGTCTTTGCAAGAAAATCAAAAGGTAAAATCTTGATATCTAAATTTTCGACGAAGAAACAACAATATAAAATCTGATACAGAGTATGTGACACGATGTTGTTAATATAGGTTGTGGTTATATTGTTGATTAAAGCTAGATTTTAACAAAGATATAAAAAACTAAAAATTGTTTCATTTTTTAGCAAAACTTTTTTACCAAACTAATATTTATGTAATCATACTGAAGTATAAGTGAAATTTCTATTTATTCAACGTAAAATGCGGTTTCGTAGACCAGACTGAGATAGTGTCTATAAAAAATAACAGCAAGAATCTACAATTTTCATGTTAAACAAGATAAAACTATAATTTCTTCTTGTGAATTCAGTAGACTACCTAATTTCAACCAAA
>VOSG01000581.1:0-18994 GCA_009761265.1 Halicephalobus sp. NKZ332 | reverse complement strand
AAAACATTGATGAAATCCATGAGTGGGAAGAATCTGAATCTCATGGACCACATATTCAGTATGGTGGAGAGATATGCAGAGACTCTCGCCGATGAGATTGCAGAGAGAACGAAAGAACTCGTCGAAGAGAAGAAGAGGTCTGACATCTTGCTCTACAGAATGCTCCCAAAGTTCGTTTCTTTGTTGATTCATTGATATGGGTATCGTGTATGGAGAAGTGTCTGGAATGTTCTGAGACTGTGCATAGTGGAAATATCTATTTTGGATCTCTATAGTAATGTAATCGTTTCAGACAAGTGGCAGACAGTTTGAAGGCAGGGAGAGCAGTAGAGCCAGAGAACTTCGAGAGTGTGACAGTGTTCTTCTCGGATGTCGTTCAATTCACAAATCTCGCTGCCAAGTGCACTCCACTCCAAGTCGTTAATCTCCTGAACGAACTCTATTCATTATTCGACGGATATATCGAATCTCACGATGTCTACAAAGTAGAGACAATTGGGGATGGATACCTCTGTGTTTCTGGACTTCCTCATCGGAACGGAACCGAACACGCGAGGGAGATCGCCAGTCTCTCTTTGATTCTCATGGAAGGCATTAAGTCCTTTAGAATCTCTCATCTACCTTCTGAAAGAGTGAACATCAGAATCGGAGCTCATTCTGGATCCTGTACTGCTGGAGTTGTGGGGTTGACGATGCCCAGATACTGTCTCTTCGGGGATACAGTCAACACGGCCAGTAGAATGGAGAGCAACGGAAAACGTTGGTTTCATTTTGTAACTTTATAATCCTCTATATTTCAGCTGGGAAGATCCACATTTCCTCAGAACTGAACATCCTTTTACACATGTTGGGAGGATTTGTGACTGAAACGAGAGGGGAGGTGATCATCAAGGGCAAGGGTGTGATGGAAACCTATTGGCTCACCTCTAAAGTTGGTGACAATTTCCACAGTGCAAGAACGGATGAAATTGAAGCAGACTTGAATGAAATCGTTTTCGAGAGAGTAGATAGAAATCAATCAAATGGTGAAAATGCTATGTACCGAGAATTCATGGACACGAGAATGATGGATGGAAGTTGAGATTTTGGATTAAAAATGATTGAATTATCTTTACTTTTTATTTAATGACTGTTCATGCATAATGAGCTCCTTAATATTTGTCTTTCTTTTGAATTAAAAATATCTCAATTATTTGTATCTTTCATGTACCTTTAGTTAATTGGCCGAAAGCTAAGAGAAGAATTGCAATTTTTTAGATTAAAAAAATCCACTAATCCGTTTGTGGAAAAACCAATTCATGAGAAATTGGTCTCCAGAAGGTTTTTGGCAATAGAAAAAGCTGTCTTTCAGACTGATTTCCAATATCTTTCTTTATAGTATCTGCTACTATTTATCTTAATTTATATTCACGAAAAAACTTTCTGAAAATTGTGTTTTTCATGCTGAATTTCAAAGTGCATAAAACACCGAAAAAAGAAAAACGAGGAGAACAAAAAGATGATGTTGTAAAGTGCTAAATAACACTCATTCATTGACACTCGATATATTTGTTGGAAGATAAAATGCCCGTGTATTGGGAGAACGACTAATATTTCTACCGACTTAATGCAATTCATCTATTAAAAGTTGCATTAAATAACTTCGATATTTTCTGAATTAAAAGTATACAATTGTTTCTATTTTGGTGTCCAAAATTCATCTATTAAGTTTCATTAAAGGGTTTCCAATTATTCCTGAACTAAAAGTATTTCATTTTACATATAACCAAAGTTCACGTATTAATGACTCATTAAGAAACTTCGATACTTTCTTGATTAAAAATATACCGCAGTTTGTACTCTTAACTTCACGCGACACCTAATGGGCCTTGGGATAAGCGAAGTTGGCTGGTTATTATAAGAAATGAAATTAGTCGATTAGAAAAAATGAAGTCAACCGGTTATTAGAAAAAGCTCGTGTGAAAAGAGAATTTAATGAATGTTTCAGTTTGGCACTTGCTATGTTTGCTGAAACCATAGTGGATATTGGCCATTTTTGTCTTTTTTTTAAAAGGCAGCTGTTCTTTTGAAGGAGAAAAATCGATTTTTGTTGTCTTTTTATCTCAAAGAAATGATATCGAGATTCTGGTTGATTTTTGATTTCTTTTATTGGTTTCCATCAATTTTGTTGTATTTGTTTTTGTTGAGGACTTTCATCAATGAAACAAAAACTCCGAGACCGAGACAGAGTTTTTTCAAGCTGATTACTGTAATTGGGATTGTGGTGAGTTTTATTTCCTCATATTTTATGATTTCCTAAAAAATTAATGTTTAATAAAAATATAATCTCAGGGAAATTTAAGGATATATCGATTTCTGGAATCATAACGATCGGATTAAGATTACCTTTATCTCCGGCAACTGCGAGTTTTTTTTGTCCCTTGAAACTTCCGAAAATCTTGACGATCCTCCATTTCATCTGCTACAGTCTCCTCGGATTTCAATTCTTTGGGAATATTTTGATTTCTTTGAACAGATTCACGGCTATTGTCATCGCTACAGTACACGAACGTTTCTGGGAAAACTACTTGAAAAAATTAATCATTTTCGGATTTCTTCTAAATTTCCTGATTCATTTGGACTTGTTAACGAAGGAAACTAGATTCGACCCCATCGAAGTTAGGAATGAAAGTCTCTGTGTCTGGACGGATGACGACGGAAGTCCTACGGTAGGCACCATTGTAGGGAATACTATACTGGTTACTGTAGGAATTTCTGATGAAGATTTTTGCAGAGTATCAACAGCATCAGATATGCTTCCATCGCTCTGATCTCAGCTTTGACGTGTTTGATATTAAATTTCTCTTCTTTTTCCTTCTTCTGGTACAAAAGACGAAAATCCGTCGCTGTTTCTGGTTCTTCGAAGCTTTCAAAAAAGGCAGAATCAAATCTCCTTTTCGTTGCTTTAGCAATCTTTGTTTTTCAAATGATGGCAGCAAGTTTCCAGTTGTTCATCAACAGACTGATTTCTCAAGAAGACTGGGATTCGCTTTCGGAAGCCATCCTCTACGTTCCTTGGATTGTCGATGTTTCTTGTTTGAGTTCTCCTTGGATTCTCGTCCTCATCAGTACAAACGTCCGGAAATCGCTTTTCCGATCCATGAAAAGAAGAACGGAATCCAGCAATTCCCAGACAAAACAGACCCAACTGCGGCTTCTACAGTCCAGGAATAGTGTACGGTAGATTGTAAAGAATAAAAGTTTCAAAATCAAGTTTATGTACAAATCGATATATGGCAATTTTTAAGGACACTTCATTGAATTTTAAGGTGAAAGAAAACTATCTGAATCTGCTGCCAGATGCAATGAGGAAATTGAAAACGCGATTCGTGACCAACTGTGGTAATATGAACACAGGCAAACTCTGTTCTCGGATCCTGTCCGTCGGTGGAGAGGCGATGTAGCTGCTGACGATGAAGAATGGGAATAAAGCGGCGAAAATAAATCCATTAAGGATAAAGTCATCGAAATAACTTGTCGCCAGGGTCAGAAGGGTCCCGAATCCCAGATGATAGGGCCAGTGATATTCGATTCTCGTCACTCTCCTGTCCGTCTGGATTCCCTGAGCGATCCACATATATTCGAAGGAATAAAAGGAGTTCAGGTGAGCCATGACGATGAATCCGAAAATGTTCGAGAGATAGTAGTTCGGGATTTCGTACACGAGCAGGCCCTGGATCAAGACGAGGGTGCTCAGAACGATCCCGAAGATGTAGTCCGCCATGTTGTCAGAAACCTTACTCGTCAAGCCACTCGGGACCCCCCTTCCTGTCGAGGCTCTGTAATTGATAGCCCCCTTGGAAACGTCCCCAAACCAGAGATTCGAGAGAAACTTCGCTATAAGGAAAATCAGGAAACAAATTGAGTTGACAAAATAAGTGATGAGCAGCTTCCACCAGCTTGTTTCTTTGAAAGTGAAGACACTTCGAACAACAAAAGCAATTAAAACAGCTAACAAATTCAAACATACACACTGGAAGAAACAGTCTTACAGAAATACGGGAAATTATATAAAAACTCACCTTGAAAAACATGAACCTTGCAGACTTCTTCCTTGGGATTTCCTTCTCCTGTTTCGTTCCCCTGATCGCGTTCTCTTTCCTGGCCCGTTCATACAGAACCGTCCTCCTTCTCTTCTCTTCCTCCACCGGGGCTGTAGTGGTTTCCGGAGGCTGTCGGTCGAGATACAGGATCGCCGGAAATCCTCTGATTGAAGCGAAAAGTCCATCTAAGTATTCTCTCACATAATCTACAACTATCTCTGTCATGACTACCTGAAAGAGGGATTCATTAAAATGGACATTGATATATGGAGATAATTTATGAAGAAGGACGCTGATATATGAAAAAGTTATTTTTATTCTGAAATCAATTTCCAAACAAGTGCGCTGAGGACGAGATTGTCGAAAGAAAAACTGTCCTGACTCGCCCCGAGCGCGTGTTCAGGTCATATCGCCAACTGCTCCGAAAATTGTAGTTTTCTCTGGCTTTTTTGTCCAAGAACTGCAGTTTCTCTGGCTTTTCTCTCGGAAATTGTGGGTTATTCTGGTCCTTGCGTGATTGACGAAAATATTTTTTTTTCGGTGTAATGAGATTTAAATAAAAAAATGTTCCATCAACTATATTATATTCTTTTCTACTTCATATGCGGTCTTGTGACTTTTGTTATTTTCTTATCTGTCACTGGAAAATCCACTGGAATTCGAGAACAATGTGCAAATTTCTTGATCGCCGTTTTCGAGGTTTGTTTATCTTGATTTCTTTGTTTTTTATCTTCTTTAATTTCCCTATGTCGACGAAAACTGGTGTATGGTTAGTAGACTTATTGAGAAATATGATGATTGTGCGGAAAAACCTTTTTTAAGTTACCGAATTTCGGGAATTATGTGATCGGAATTCTGTAGAGGCTTCCGAAATTTCTAGGATTCCTTAGAAAAGGTTAAAGGTTCTAGAACATACTAGAAACTTTCAAGACCAGCATTTAAATCCTAAGAATGCAGAGGTTTTTTGGGACAATTTCATAAAAAAGCATTAATTTTCGTCGGTAATTTTTAAACCAAAATCTGAATTTCAAACCTTGGAGGTTTAGAAGTTCGTTTCAAGGCAGTATTGTGATAGACTTCATTTTTAACTTTCGTAGCGATTTCTAAAGAAGTTTTTCGACCAATTTTTTCAGTGGGCAGCTTCTCAAGCAGTTGATGAGAACGAAGAAGATACACCACGTGAGGATGATGAAAATAAAGATAATGGTTATCCAGAGTCCACAAATGAGGAAGAACTTCCTCCAATGCCCAGGAAACGAAGAAAGATTAGTGGAGATCAACGTGGGTTTCTCCTCTATATTAATTTCAACTTTGTATCTTTTGTTTTCTAGCACTGATCTCTAGACAATGGTCTCACGCAATCGAAAACAAACTGACTTCCAGACCTTCTGAAAGTTCTTTGGATGGAGAAGAGTTCCAAGAAAGAAGCCAGAAGAACAGCACTGTCAAAGTTCTCGTCAACGATACCATTGAATTCGTCACGGCAGGAGTAGAATCAATAATCGAAGACAGGGTGACCAATAGATTCAAAGCAGCAGACTTGGCTTCTTGGAACTTCTTATCAAGAAACAAAGACGTTTATATTTACATTAATTGGAAGTTGACTCTTATCTGGGTTCTGGGGATTATCATTAGATACGTCTTCCTTTTCCCGGTCAGACTGATGCTGTTTGTAATCGCCATATCTCTTATGTTGGTTTCCACTGCTGTCATTGGATTAGTTCCAAATCCCGAGTAAGTTTCTAAAGCACTGTTTATCTCCTTAAAGTAAGTTTAAGTTCTTTAAAACTTTTATTTTTTAGGACAAGGAAAAAACTAAACAGTACGGCGATGTTGATGTGCTTCAGAATCTTCAGTAGAGCGTTTTCTTCCATCATTCGATACCATGACAAAGAAAACAAAGCTAACGGAGGTGGAATCTGTGTAGCGAATCATACTTCTCCGATTGATGTGATGATTTTGAGCTGTGACAATGTCTATGCCATGATAGGTCAGAAACAAGGTGGATTTTTGGGTCTTTTGCAGAGAACTCTGAGTAGAGCTGAGCATCACATTTGGTTCGAGCGATCCGAAGCCAAGGATAGAGCTTCTGTGACGAAAGCGTAAGTGAATTGAAGTTAAATTTATTCATATTATTTATTTTAGACTTCAAGAACATGTGAACGATCCTACAAAACTGCCGATTCTTATCTTCCCTGAAGGAACCTGTATCAACAATACTTCTGTAATGTTGTTTAAGAAGGGATCTTTCGAAGTTGCAAGTACAATTTACCCAATTGCAATGAGATATGACAATCGTCTCGGAGATGCTTTCTGGAATAGCCACATAACAGGATATTTCTTGTATTTGATGAGTATGATGACGTCATGGGCAATCATTTGTGATGTATGGTATTTGCCACCGGTGACGAGAGATGAAGGAGAATCTGCAATTGACTTTGCAAGAAGAGTTAAAAAGATGATTGCGAAAAAAGGTGGATTAATTGATCTTGAATGGGATGGGAACTTGAAAAGAGCATTTGTCTCGGAAAAATTAAAGATAGAACAAAAAGATGCATTTTACAATTATCTCACAAGAACAACGAGCATTTGTACCTGTAAGCCCCCAGAAGAGGATGAAGTAAAGAAATTGCTGAAGGAAGGATTACAGGAAACTTTTGCTGAAGAAGACGAGGATGAAGAAGAAATAGAGAAAATCACAGGTGAGCAAATGGAGGCACCGAGACCAAGACGACGAATTAGGGTAGAGTAATCAAGTTGTGATGTTTCAAAACTATATGGCCAGAATCTGTTTCAAAATCAACTCAAAACTGTCGAATTACAATATTTTTCAAATTCAAATAAGGATGACCAAGTTGTATCATGTTTCAAAATAAGAATTATCCGGTTGTAACATGTACCAAAATTAGTAATGTGATTATGACATGTCTTAAAATCAGAATTTCCCGGTTATAGCGTGTGTTAATAGGTATGGTGCTTGCCTTGAATTTTATACAAAAAGATATGAGTAAATGAATGAGTTTGAAATAAATTTGATATTAAATGAGTTTTATTCACATGGAGTAAATTAAATTCATAAACCCGTAAATTGCTGTTTAAAAAGTAAAATCAGTTTTTTAATTGAAACTTGATGTTACTTTTTTCACAAAAAATGTTTTAAATTTACACGATTTTACTGGCTTTCCATTGATCTGGATTTCCTGCGTAAGTGATGCTGATTCCTCCATTGTTCCCGGAAGTAGTCATCACGCTGAGGGGTAGGTATTGAGAATTTTGAGAAAAATTCGGATTTCGTTGAGGGATTCTTCCAACTTCCAAAGAACTTCGATTAAAGTTTGGTTGTACAGTGTTTTGAAGAAGTGTTGTTTGGAATTTCTCTTTTGGGGGACTACAGTAACCACAGCAAATGAATTCTTTCCAAGATTTTATTGTTTTTGTGGACAACATCCAGATGGACGTCAGGGTTCCTAAGAGGATAGAGAAAAGGGTCCTGACGAAATAGAAGAAGACCTCTGGCTGAGGGGGTCGACGACATACCCCTCTCTCAGCACCCCCGGACACTTTGCAGTCTATCGTCGAGGGGTGCCACTTTTGAAGGACTTGTAGATGGTAGAAATCACAAAAAAGTACGGCTCCCATGAGGGAAATATAGAAGAAAGTAAAAAATGTCATTTTCGTGATGAATTTGTCCAATTTCGAAGTATCCGTTCCTCTATGCTTGAAACATTGTCTTTCCCTGTTCATACTCCAGAATCCGAAGAGAGAGAAAATTAGTCCGAAGAAAAGGATGACAGATTCAGGAACAATAGAACCGAAAATCAACATCCAGGGATTCAGAAATCCGACCCCACAGATCCCTGTTAATTCGTTCCCGTCAATCTGAAACTTGTTAAATTATTTTTCAATTACTATCTTTAGCTTTGTAATGTAAAATATTATTTAAAATTTACACTTTGGGTGATGAGGACAAAGATCATCGCAAAAGCCGGAATTCCCCAGGAAACGATATGGAGATAAGTTGCTCTTTTTTCGATCTCTTCTTGGACCCATTTTCTCGAGGCCGACAAAAACCTATAAAAATCAATTATTATATTATTACAAAATTTAAAAATACACTTTAAAGTTGTTTAAAAAAGAATGTCTAATATTTCGAAAAAAATTACCAAGTAAAAGTGAGCATCAGCCACCAAAGAAGTCCGGCAAGAGAAAAATAAAAAGTAAAAAAAGTCGAAACAACACAAACAGAATTCTCGAGACTTTGATGAACGAGAATGTACTTCTCGTTGACCCCGAATCTATCACAACTCATCTGTTCGTGATCGAGGAAGCCTCTGGCAAAATAAGGCACAACGTAGAGGAGTTGACAGACGGCGATGTAAAAAATGGATCTGAAACACAGGGAATTAGATTACTACAAAGTTAAACATTAAAGATCAGAATTTTCTCCAAATTTTCCCGGAATATTTCTGCAGTTTTTTAGAAAGTCCCAGAAAATCTGGCAAATAATAAATTAGAAAAAAAATAAATCATCCGAACCTTTCGGGAAATCGAAAACGATGAATGTCGACCAGAAAGCAGAGTACCGTAATCGTCGTAATTCCCATACTTACGGCAGAAGCCAAAAAAGAATATTTTTGGATGAAAACCTTCGCAGCTTTTGGGAACATGGTTTCCCTATTACATTTGAATACACAAGAACTATTCCTGTCACTGGAATCGAGATCCACCAGGTCGACAGGACAAGAAGGGAAGCTGTTCGAAGAAATCTGGATTCTTTTCGAATCTCCTTGGACATCTATCGGGTGGGGTCGGAAAGTAGGTTCCTCGGGAACCATGCAGAGGTCCGGACCCTCGGGGAAGTTCGAGCAATCCAAGGGAACGGGCCATTGGACGTCGAACTGTTGGAGGAACTTTATGCAATCCCTTTTCACCTCTTCACAAACCGATCTGCAACTGGTGACTGCCTGAGGCAATTGGTCAGGACACATGGGGGCGAAGGCCGAGCAGATGAAGAACTTTATATGAGGATTGCATTGTGTCATTATTAGAGGCTTGAAATGAGCTGACTGAGATTGCAGCTGAAATCAACTTCATAAAAAACATCAAAAAATTGAATTTCTAAAAATAGTCTCGGGATGACTCTCACAGCTTTCTGTTCACATTTTGATTTCAAAAAATTAAATTTCGGGAAATGCCAGAATCTTCCCTCGAGGTTCTAATTATTGAAACGAAAGAAAAATTACGCTTTCGTGGTCCAGAGAAAAGATGGGGTTCGGAAATATCGTCATATTGTACGGTAGGTCTTGACAAAGGGGAATGTCGATTGGCTGACATCTGCTCTTTGTTGTCTGAAAATTACATCAATTTGAGGAAATAATTATATACAACATTGGTCGGGGATTATTTTTGATAAATAATTTCTTGTGTTATTTACTTAAAAGTGCATGTAATTTACAAGTTCTTAGGTGTTCCTTTTTGCAAACTCGGACTTGTCCCTTTGGCGCAGTGGCTTGGAAAACAGTTCACGTCAAAAAAAAGACGAGTTCGAATTTGTCGGATGATTATCACGTAAATCTTTGCTACTCTTGACTACTTGAATGATTAAAAACAGTTATGACGACAAAAGCTGTTTTTTTTCCTTTGTATCACTTGTATGAAGAGCGGACCGGCTTTTACGACTTGGGCGATCCAAAGTCCGCCATAAATCACTGACCCCCCGAAAATGCCAAGCCGCTTCAGAATCCCCGGTGCTTTCAAAGTATCGATTTTTGAGAAAACTGACCTGATCAAAAATGGACATTTTTACAACAGGGATGAAAAAACAGAGAAAGGCTATGAATATAAATGATAAAAATGAACCCATCGTCGTCGCTGAAAAATTGACTTTAATAAAGTTGGAATCGATTAAACAACGAATGCCGCGTAAAAATTTAGGTATTTTAAAAGTAGAAATAAACTTATTTGAGTATTGTTGTGGGGATTTCTGGAATTACCTGGGGTTTAGGAAAAGGAATTCCTGCAGAATTGTCTTAACACGGATTTCTAGAATGTTGTAGGAGCTGGGAATCCAAAGTTTCAGATAATTATTTAAGGATAACTGTATTACTATAGAAATTAGAAACAAATGTCCTTATACAATTGTCTTTACATTAACTCCTGAAGCTTTTGTTCACAAAAATTACTATTAAAATCAACAGCAAAAGCTGCTGTAAAATTGCATCGGCAAGAACGTCTAAAACTTTTATCCCCAAAAACAAAAGTAGTTGTAAAATTGTCGTGATAAAAATTCCCAAAACTTTATTTCACAAAAAAATGAGCCAATGAACAGTGCGAGAAAGACTCGGGTCTGCCAACCAAAGCGGCCTTTTTGTCGACAACAGCCGGGAAACAAGACTGGTCTGTTTCCCATTTTCAACCAGATCGAGTCAGCGGTGGCCTCGCTCTCTGGTGAAATTTATTAGTTTTTCTTCCCTCCCATTTTCCTTGACTTGATGTCCACTTTTTCTTTTTTTCTTTCCTCCCATTTTCGTTGACTTGATGTCCACTTTTTTTCCTTCTTTCTGGACCTCATTTGAAGCTTTCTCTTTTTTGTTTCCGACCCCCAATGGACCCAGATGGACTCCAAGGAAGCTCCTTGTTCAAAGTAATTTAATTTCGAAATTAAATTTGAAAAGAAAGTTAACAAGATCAAGATGTGCAGTATTTGTTTGGAAAGAAATTTTTATGGATCTTTGAGGAACGTCCACGAGGAAATCAGAACAAATCGAGGTGCGAAATGTCAAATGAGCCATCAAAGAAGGGAAATTTTTGTTTGGATTTTAGTCATTGGTCATTCCAATCACTCAAAACATACTTTACAGTCATTTGCCAGAACAAATACAATCATGTGCCAGAAAATACAATCATTTGCTAATGAAAATATACACCAAAAAGAACAAAATAGTGTTTTTACAAGGAAATTTCATTAAGAAATTCGAAGGAAATTATCACGACATGAGTTTCCGGAATTTCTCAATTAGGACATAAAAGATGGAATTTCGTCTTTATTGATTTTTTTAAGTTCCAGGAATATGTTGTGAATCTCGGATAATGCTATAAGAAAAAAACCCAAAAAAGAACCAATTTTTTAGTTTAAAAATAAATCCACATCAATACAAAACTACATTCGAACGACGTTTTCCACTTTTTCGCGCAAGCAAAAATCGCCGAAAAGATAGAATTTCAGATGATCCAAAAGCAATCTAATTTGAAATCAAAACAAACCCAAAACCACATCCGGACAATTCCAGGATTCGCTTTATCGAATCGTTTCTCACAGTAAAGATGAGCTTATATTATATTTGATAAGTATGCACATATATGGGCACATGTCTACGTGTGTATTTGTAAATGCATATTTATGTGTCTATATATGAACTATAAATATATACATTTATACCTACAGATGTACATATACATATATGGATATATACATCTGCATGCATTCGTATGTAGGTATTATGAGCATGCGTACATGTTTACACATATGCATACACATTTACATATATTTACAAACATGTGGATATATCTCCGGATTAGGCTTTTAGCCCGAGACCCACGTTGAAAAAACTCGAGAGCTGATAAATGAAGACAAGTATCGGTTTTACTTTGTCGGAACCGCCTTTGATCCAAGGCCATCGTTTCCATTAATCAAATCCACCTCTTCCAGGTTTTCCGACATTCGGCCATTTCTTCTGGCAATGCTATTAATTCTGGTCACACCATTACAAAAATTAGAAATGATCTTTTCGAACAATTATTTCGAAATAATTTCTTCAAATTATCCAAAATTCAAAAACCCTTTTCTGGAAAATTTACAACTTCTATATTTTTCTTGAGAATTTTTAACAAAATCCAAAAAATAATTCCTACACATTTTCTTTAAAATCTAAACATTATTTTTCCAGAGGTGTCAAAATTCTCGAATCTCTCAATAACAACTCCATCTTATCGAAAACTTTGCAGATTCTAACTTCATCTGATATCGAACTTTACATAAAAACCATAAAAACGTTCCTCTCTCCAGTGATACATGACTCGCCCGGGCTTTTCCTTTTGATCTTGCCGCCCTCTCTCGAGCCAAATTTGTTCAGAAAAAATAATTTTCAGTTTATTTCCGAAAACAAAGGAAATCAACAAAATCAGTCCATTTCCGTCATTCACTTCATTCAAAAAACCAAAAAAATGCTTGAAACAAGATCAAAAAATACATGTATGTTCACTGATAGTAAAGTTCAAAGTTAAAGCCATCGTGGATTTCGTAATCTGCGAGTGTAATGTTGTCCTTGTAAATATTGTACCATTTCTTCAGTACGATTTTGTCAGGCCTGAAAAATCAAATATTACTAAATAAACCCAAAGATAACAAACACTCGAACATTTGACCTTCATTCTGCTTAAATATAGGAATTTTAGAGAAAATTTATATCGGTCAAATATTCAGTTATTGGAAAGAACTAACTTCGTTCCTGTCTGAGCTGCGATAAGTTTCTTCAAATCTCCTATCGTATCAGAAGGGTTACATTTCACTCGAACTTTCTTTCCTAGACGGTCATTCACAGTAATCTCAATCATCTTCAAAATATATCAACACCTAAAATTATAAACTAAAAATCAGGACACTAAGGATAAAAAAATATTCAATGATCTTAAACAATTTCAATTTCCGTTAAAAAATCCTTTAATCTCTTCTAATCAAGTGATCCTCAAATATACCAATAAACTTATGAAATAACTACAAAATACAAAAATCTAAAATATTGTAATATAAGTAGTAATACTATTCCTTTAAAGAATATAAAAAATCAAGTGGAATTGTCTCGAAGCGAACTGCCACAATTTCTATCACTTTTAACGGGGTTGTTTCTTCTCCAAGTCCTTTTGGAGAATCAGATTATGGTGAAGTTCTGGACGAATGTCACAAACCAATTGCAACAAGCGAATAATAACTTGTTGTTTGTTGGCACCAACACTGCGTTGCATCTCTGCCAATGTATTGTCCGTTTCGCGACGAATCTGGCTCTCGATATCTTCCTTAGTTCCCAAGTATTGTTGTTCATACTCCTTGAATCCGCGTTCACGTTCCTGAAGAATCAAATATAATTACTGTATAATTCTCATAGAAAACATACTTGACGATACTTCTCAATCTCTGCCTGAGCCTCTTGCTTGGCTTGACGGAGACGTTGAGCCTTCTTCTTACGAGCTTCGTTAATCTTCTCCGCAGCTCTTTTTTCAGCGGCTAGAAGTTGTTGAATTCCGGCAGTTTGAGAAGCCATATTGTGAACTAAATTTCAGACTAAAAACAAATTATAAAAAATCATCAAAAACAACAATAAAAGTATTCAAAGGTTCAAAAACCTTTTAAAAATCCCGAATTTCTTTGATAAATTAAATTTCACTGGCTCAATAAATATCACAAAAAATAAAGACCCATATAAACAACCATTATGCTTTCACAGCATCACTCAATAGTTCCTTTGAAAATGGATTTTGAATCAAACTTTCTCCAAAAATCGTGGCGACATTACCGGCACTACTTGCTACATGGGCTTTCCATAAAAGTGAAAACTTCATATTAATATTCTCCAAGTTATTTAGATCCAAACTTTCAATTTTCCGATTCCCTTGTTGACGTATCTCATCTTCCACGGCCATCTGATATTTCATAACATTATTGAAAGAAGGAATATCACAAATAGTTTCCGTCAGCCAAATTGTCGATGCTCCATTTTTAACAATTTTGACGAAAAATGGAATAATGTCAGATTGTTCTCCTTCTATTGCAATTTGTCTTTTCACAATCAAGGATAAGTCAATATCCGAAAACGGATTATTTTCATCAGCTTCTTTAGAAATAACCTTTAATCGAAGAATTTCAACTTTTGCCAATATCGCATCTCTGCTTGGAATCAAATTTTTCACCTCAATTCCACAAACTTGACTTTCTTCGCTCAAGATTCTCGGAGTACATTTAAGGAGTGCCTGAGTACTCAACTGAATCGAATATCGATATTCTCGGAAGTATCCATTTTCACCCATATAAAAGAAAAGAATCTGATAAATCTTTTCTTCCACGACCTCTTCTGGAGCTTTTATGGCCATTCTCAGTCTGAAAGACAACAATAAAATAAAAACTCAAATAAAGAAATCCAAAAATAAAAATCCCCCAAACTTAAGAGCAAAAAATAACTTACGTTATTTTAGACTTTGGTTCTAATTTCCCGTAAATATTAGATACAGTGTGGTAAAGAATTCCATTAGGCGTTATTTGAGCAGGACAAAGGTTCCACGATTGATTTTTCCCTTGTTCCGATATAGCAACATATTCTGGTTCATCTGTAGCAATAGAAATCCCGTTGATATTAATTTCACCAATATTATCCAATGTGACCATAACTTGAAACACTTGGTTACAGTATGCGTTAATTGACCTTGATCTTGCTGCTTGTCCTGATAATTCAAAGTTTAGTAATGGCCATTGATGCAAAGAAACACTTGTTGTTAATCTCAAATCTGTAGCATACATTTTCTTCATTCTTTGTTCTTTTGTTTTAAAGAGTCGTTTTCTTTTCAATTCAATTGGAATTTTCCCAGGGACGAATACACCATCAGATGTCGAAATATCAAAAGAGACTTCTTTTACAGAAAACGATGAAACTTTGTCTGTGGGAACAACATGAAGCTCAACCAAAGTCTCACTTACAGGAGGAACGATTTTTTCGTTGTTGACAGGATTAAAACTAGGCAATTCTGTTGCGGCAAGAACAAGTTCGGGGATAGTCCCAATGTCAGAAAATGCATCTGCTTCCGTGGCATTATCTCTCATAGAAACCTGAAATTCATGTTCAATAAAAAAATTCTCAAAATATATTTCATTTTATCAAGAATTGGTGTTAATTTTCATATTACCGAAAAATGTTAAATTATACTTTTGTGATAAAATCTTTTTCATAAAAAAATTAATTCTAACTTCAATAAATATTGATATTAATATCCATAATCAAACAAACCTCATTAACAACCAGTTTGATATTTCTCAGCACCAAAGGAGCATACATAGGATTCAACAATTTAAATTGAACTCTAAATCTTTCAAATGGAGGAGTTTCTTTCTTGTTGTGATTTTTCGTCTCGTTATCAGAAAACATTGGACACTCTCTTAAAAACGGTTTTGTTTTCCCAGAAATAGAATAAAAGGCAGCTCTTTCTAGATCTTCCCATGTTATTATTTCTTCTTCCATCTTTTTCTTCTTTTCATTAAAATTCTCAGTTGTTTCCGGTTTTTCACCATAAATTATTTTCAAACTTTCTGGATCTAATAATGGCAGTACAAATTCAGTATTTTTAACCCCACTTTTCGACAATGTCTTAATATAGTATTCTATAAAAGCAGTTTGTGTCTGCAGATCCAAAATTCTGTTATCAGACGGCTTAACCAATTTCGTAACACAATCAACTTGGAATCTCGGATCATCCGATCCATGAGACAAAGTGAAAAGAATATGGTCTTCCGCAAATTGCCATCCCTTATCCAAGTATTCCGTAGCTGCATTATTATAACATTTGAGAGAGAGTTGTCTTTGGTTAGCTTGAGAAAATCTATGGCCAGATAGAATAAGATGAAAGGATCTTCGACGGAAATTTTTGGCATGAAGAAATAATGTCGCTGCTTTTTCTAACAAAATTCCCGAAAATAAATCAGAAATACTCGCCGAATTTGAACTTTGTGTTAATCGATTCGAAGTCAAACGAATCAATTGGTTTGCAGCTTCTATGTTCATCGATAATCTCGACAAAATTTCTACTGATATCATTACACAACGAACTGCCAGTACTGGTTGCCTATAATCATCTCATTAAAAATTGAATAAAACTTACAAAACCTAGTTCATAAATATCACTTCTTTTAAAGTCTAATAAAGAACTTACATGCAATCATTCATATAAAAATCCAATGCCGTATCCAGATATCGTATTGGAATTTGTTTCGGTGATACTTGGTTCGACGAAAGATAAAAAGACAAAGCTGCCATTTCTAGAGCTCCAGCTTGATACAATCTAGCATTGTTACTTGCAAAGTCTTTTTTAACAGATTGGTATAGAGAATGCGAAAAAGCATAAAGTCCAAACAAAAATGCCAAATCCGCCAATCTTCTTGTTTGAATCTCTGCACTTTCAGGACCATAATTAACTTGTTGTCCAGATGCCGGAGTAGAAGCCGAACTCAACCACTTCCTAACATTCGTGAATGATTTTCCTATTCCTCTTCGATTTTGCAAAATATCATTTTGAGCAAAAATCTGTTTTTCTACAAATGGAATTAGCGAATGTTTAACGAACTTTTCAACAAAGTTCTTGACTTCTTCTCTATCCGATGTCAGAAGATATTGTCCAAATGGCCTTGATGAATTAGATAAGAACGAATTTTCAAAAAAGACCCCATTATTCGCCGACAACTGAACAGGCAAGGACGAAACAGAAGGAACTGCCGCAGCCGAATTCGTCGAGAAAACAGGAGTCGGAATAGAAGACGAAATTGTAGCTGCAATAGGCAAAGAAGAAACAGAACTGTTCTGATTCGTTGTTGAATCACCATTATTTGCATTCTTTTCAATCAATCTCTTCCTCGCCAATTCCAATCCACTTTCAAGTCCTCTATATCTCTGTTCCAAAATCTGATGCCACGGATCAGGCAAGTTCGTTTCTTCCTTCGACGAATTGATCTTCAACAATTGACAGCAATCATTACCATACATCCCAGAAACCTTGTTGAAAACCTCTATAGCCTTCTCCTCATTTCCAGAGGCCACATCATGAAGAACAACATAATGCTTCAAAATATTTGGCAGAAACCATTTCGGAGAACTGCAATGAGCCGGGCCAAGAACAGTCGCGGATTCTGCTCCTCCGTGTTGTTGAGTATTCTGCTTCTGGACTAATCTCGCCAATTCTCCCATTAGATCCTCTTCCTCTGCAGAGACCACAAAAATGCAACAAAGATAAGATTTGAAGAAATCATGTTCGGTAGGCTCTAACCAGTAACAAAATGCGTCTCGAAATGCTGATGACCAGACATCTTCTGAAGAATTCGTGGCAGCTATTGATGACACAACCTGAAAAACGATAAAAATAGGAAAACTCCAAAAATAATTAAATGTGATAAGCTAATAAGGAAAAAGTGGAGAATGTAGGCGAGGAAAAACTAGCCAACCGTTTCGGATTTCACGGAAGACCCCTGGATTCGCCAGTAAGTTTGTAGTATTGCATGTAAACTGGACACCGCAGTTGTGATCAACTACAGTGGAAAACTGACATGCGTATACTTCGCCAATATACTTTTCTAATTATCATATCATTCTTCCTCATTTGACTTTTTTACTGAATTCTCGCTATACTCAAGGGGCATTCCGATACAGGTTGCATATATTGGTTAATAACCATATCTTTGTTTCTATAACGCTCATATTAGAGAGAGTCGAGGACACGAACCAATAGCCTCCAAAGTGAGAAACTGGTTCGTTACTGACTGCTCTACACAGTCTCTCAAGCAATAAACAGAAATTCAAATTGCGTGGATATTAGAAGTTGAAATCAGTTATACGAAGAATTCATACGCGCGGATCTATTGAAGAATAAACATAAACTTGTAAATTCGACGTTCGATATCAAAGCAATATAACTAGTCGTGATGCGGAACTGATATGAGCGAATTTAACGAAAAAGCGAAACTCGAATTCTGAATTTTGAGTCTGAAGTAATAGTCAATAGAACGCGGAGTTAATATACATGAATCTAGCAAGGAACAAATATGAACCCATAACCTCAATGTCCGGCGTCGAGAATATATCACCAGTCACAAGGTGGGACGAATATGCGTGGATCCAACAAAAGATAAACAAACCTGATCCAAAATCGATGGCAAAACAGTTAGACTCCATAAGCACCCTGATTTCGCTATGTCTCGGAAGTCGATCTTCACCTTCGATGAGAGCTGAATTCCAGCCGGATCCTGAAATTCCACCGTTTCATATATGAAGAAATCGGAAATTATAAAATCCATACTTTTATGACGAAAGTGACGCTGGAAAACGGAGCCAATAGATCCGCGAAGTTCGAAAAATTGTTCTTCTTACATATATCGTCAGCTCCAGAGGAAGAAAGAACGGCAACGAGGGGATGGAAACCACAAGATTGGATTATGGATTCCCCGTTGACGGAGACACTGGACGTCTCCGAACTCGAATTCATCGCCGAAATCGGCCAAGCGGCTTCTGCCGCTACTTCTGAAGCTTGTTATCGTTGTCGTCACGAAGTTTCCTCAACTTTCTACAAAACGAAAGTTGATAGAAAACAACGTTAGGCTTCGTTTTGATGGAAACTAAAGGTGGCGAGCCAAAAACCAACGATCAATTTTGTCAGAAAAGAAAAAGGGAATCCACATGGTCCCGTCACGAAAACTCGTTTTTTGCTCTTTTTCGATTTCCTTTATTTTTAGAGTTCTTCATTTCTTTTGAAATTTAACGATTTTTTTATTCAATAAAAGTAAATTTAAATCATTGAATTTAAAGAATAAATATAGTTACTTGTTTTAAAATAAATAAATCAATATTATTTTTCTTTTTAGTGATTTTAAAAATTCTGCAATTTATTTGCCAGAGGCTATGAAATCATTTTCGTCCATAATTTTGCTTTTTTATCACCTGATCGAAAAATGTAAACATGATTGGAAACAAAATTGGAACTTTTTAAGAGAATTGTAGTTTCCTCCAAAGGAACTAATGAGAGTAGTGGAAGTTTACTTTTTCACATTTGAATAATCAAATTAGAAGAAGCAAGATGAAGTATATACGACACCAAGAGTTATGTACAAT